>BMAU01019962.1:217500-293771 GCA_019973935.1 Trichonephila clavipes | reverse complement strand
ACATATGCAGCTAGCAACTTGATGGCAAAATTTTTTCGTTCAAATGAAGAGGTCATAGATTTAGTCCATCGATTTCCCAGATCCTGCAGCGCCCCATAGTTCTTTGTAGAAGGGATTGAAAGCCGCCAAAAAGCTGTCAGATCATTGTAGATTTGAATGAAGATTATTATCCTCATTAGCTTTGTTGATTTTGTATGTATTATCACTTACAAGATTATTTACTTTTTTGGCTTAAAACTTTTTGCTCAACGTAATAGTTTGATTTCTCCTGTCACCTTTAAACTGACGCTCCAGGGCACTGACTGAGATACCATGGATGTGGTGGCAGTTGTTTTTTTTTTTTTTTTCAGGTTTCATGTTTATGGAGGCTTTTGCATTTCGGGAGTATAGTTCAAGGTACGTCAGAGGTTCCTCATTGACCTGAGTCGACCAGTACCACTCTTTGCAAGGTCATCAGCGATGTCATTATATTTCAAATTCACATGGGGCGGAATCCACTGCAGATGAATCACGCAGAACCAAACAGGGTTCTGATTTTATCAGCAATATTTATTCCCTTGCACGGAGGATATTGCTCAGCAATCCCAAACAGTCTTATTTTGCAAAGACATAAAACGATTACTCTTTCACTTGAGGGTGTGAAATGTTATTCCCGTCAATAGCAGGTCCTTCCTAGTAGTTTTACGAATAACTTTAACATAATATTCACAAGGCCCAATTTAATTTCTTTTTGCAAGCAACATCAAGCCCCCTTTCTATATATATATATATAATTCGCACCCTTTTTTTAAAAAAACTTTTAATAATTATAATTATGATCAATAAAAAAGATGTAGTATATTCCAATTTAACGGGAAAGTTTAATAATTTTATGGTACTTAATTGAAAAGTAGTAAAGAATGAATTCAATTTAGAGAGTGTTACAGAATTTTTTTCATCAATTCAAAATTATTTAGTTTGGGGCTATCTACTTAACCTTTTTAACAGGACATGGTACGATTTACGCAAAAATTTTTAATTTAAGGGATTTTTCAAAATTTTAGGTTATACCTTCATGTATGTATACTATGTAAAACAGATTTAGTGCTCAAATTTCATAAAGAGCTGGCCTTTTAACTTTTTAAGGAAAAATTTAAAATTTGTGAAGTAGGGATTTTAAAAATAGCCTATACCCTTCAAAACTTACGTACAAGCAATGAAATTTGATTTACAAGTACGTCAAACTATGTATAATAAAAGTTGGTATGTGTTTTTGCGGGATAACATGATTGATATTCGGTACAATACTTTTTTATGAATGCTTATTGAAAATTCTTAAAAATGTTAAAAAATTCTGAGTTCAATTATTTTTAAAAAACACAATAGAAAAAAGGCCTTAGCATTTTGAATGAAGACAAAAGTAGTTATTTTATCTTTTTGAGAAAGTAAGTTTGAAGTTTTGATTTTGTGTGTGTATCACACAGGAAGTGAATAAAACGAACGTAAAAGCTATCATAATTCTGCGTTTCTTAAGTTTATAGCTTTGATTTTTGTGAGGGTTGTTGAAAAGTATATAAAGAATAATTTAAACTAAAAAAAAATTAGATATGATTTTTTGACCAATTTTTATCAATTGAATCGTACTGAGTCATCTTAAACAAGATAACCAAAAATAGATTGTGGTAACTAATTTAAAAAACCTATAATTAATTAATTAAATTATTAAATCAATTATTTATTTGTTCTGCAGTGAATTAAATCATTTAATAAAAAATTTGCACACAATTTTATAAAAGTTTCAACGATGTTCTATATCATTGAGATAAAAAGAAAAACGAAAAACTGCACCATTATTTCTAGTAATTTTAAATATGGAAGTTAACATTGATTGGTGAAAGCAACTTGTTAAGTGGGTAAACTGTTTGCAGTCACGTGGATTTTTATAATTATTTATAAAGAAAAATTCTAATTAAAATGAATACCTCTTAAATGCATAATCTTTTTATTTATATTAAGTTCAAAATCTTCAGATGAAATGTAAATTACACTATCTAAATGGGTATTAGATTTCCATTCTTTCTTTTTCTGTACACTTTTTTATTTTGTAGGTAGACATATTTGAATATGAGTGTTTAACTCTAAATATTATGATTATGAATATTAGAGCCGAGTATATTGTACGTAAATTCGAATTTTACTCCTGCTTAATTGAATAAATCGCATAAGCAACTTATGCAGTCTCAAAGGATACTTACTTGTGGAGGCTCAATATTGCTTTTAGCTAAACTATCTTGATATTCATATTTTTTTTGTTGGTACATTTATCTCATAACTTAACTAAACTAAACTCAGTGATGCAACAACCCATGAGGGCCAAGGCATAATGTACCCATCCCAGAATACGTGATCATTCGGCACTGAGCTGCATAAGCAGATGTCCCGATCAGATGATCAGTCTGAAGTGAACCCCCCCCCAGTGTTTAGTCCTCAAGCAAGCTTAATACTCATTTATCTATCCACTGAAAGGATTAAAGGCCGAGTCGACCTTGTCCAGCCCTAGGATAGTCCGGTGGAAGCGCGATACTCTACCACTCGACCACTGGGCTTCTCTCTCATAACTACATAACTATAAAGTTAAAAAAAAAACGGGCCTAAAACTCTGTTTTTATGCAAATTTTCTGCTTCATGTTATGAAAATTCGTAGAACATAATAGGTTTAGAAGCAACAAGAGAGAGAGGGAGACAGAATCTGCGTTTCTCTTAATTTTACGCTATTTACTCCAAATTAACTCTAAATATTACTTTTTTTGAGAATTTATAATGTTTTCGTTCAACTAAAGCATAAATTAAACAAAATAATAATGAATAAATAACCAATAACAAAGCTACAAAAAAAAAAAAAATTAACAAAAATAAATAAATTTTCAATTGCGTTTCCTTCTTTATTAATATTGTATAAGTAAATTATAATTAGATTATATATAATTGTAGATTAGATAAATAAATTAGATAGAGATTAGATTATTGCTGATTATAGATTAAATAATTGTAAAAATAGATTAGATAATTATAGATATAGATTTGATATAAATATTATAGAGTATAAATAAGGTAATTACAGATTTGATTAAATAATTATTAGACTAAAATTTAAATTAAAAAAATATTACTATTTAAAGCATTTTTAATGACAAAACTTACTTTTTTTTAGCATGTAAAGAGGCAATAAAGTATGCACAATTTGTATCAATAACTTGAATAAAACTTAGAATTGTAGTTCTTTAAAATGCTTCGGATATGCTACCAATTTTATGATAATATTATTTATTCTCTTGTTTTGTAGATTGTATATATTTTTTCCTCCAAAGGACACATTCAAAGGAAATCTCTTTACTGAAAAATTATGACTTTTTTTTTATGCCAGCTTCATCAAACAAAATTAATACCTTTGTGGAAAATTCTATTAATATTACTTACTGCAAGGAAATTTAGAGCCGAAATTAAAATTAACTAAGTATACGAAACGGAAAAATAAAAATTAATTTTACACACATAATGTACACATTTTTATAAAGTGAATTAAAAAAAGAACAGGGAGTTTTTTTAGAAACTAAATATCAGTGACGAAATGCACCTGTAAAAAGATATTTTTATGTAAAACAATTTTTTTCACATGTTTATAAAAAATCAAGTAAATCATACAAATTTTGTTCATCTCATTAAAAATAATTAAGTTATTACAAAAAAAATAAATAAAATTGTTCTTTCTTTATTTTTTTGTTTGCATTACTCGGCATCTAATACGGAAAAAAGGAGGGATGGGGGGGAATTCATCCTGCAAAAAAAAGGCAGACAGTTTCTTCACACTCATCTGATTTTCACTACACAAAAAAGCTCAATTCCTCTTTGAAAGCTTCACAGCTGGCGGAAACATACACACAAGTGAGTGAAAAAGTTGATACGCGTTCTCTCTATTACGATATTCAATTTCCCGTTCCCATTCAAAATAGCCCACTGTGATTGGTCGGCTGCTCAGGTAAGTCTTTCGGTTTCAGCAATCACCGGCAACTTTACGTAGAGCGTCATCCGGAAGGTGTCACGTGACTTTACGCAATGTCCAGCGAATTGCTTTTCCTTTTTTATTTTTGCCCCTCTGAATCAAGTCGCTTCATTCCTTGGCTAGAAATTGCTCATTTGGCAAAATCATATGTTTGTTTACATATATTTTAAAAATATATTTCATATGTTAAATTTGTGAAACACATGTCTCTCCCTTCCGAAACCTGACGTTTCCATTTGATTGCATTCTACACATTTCAGCAAGTATTTTTCGTAAAATGATAAATGGGCTTGTCAGTTTACGTTTATTAATGGCTTTTCAGCTTAAATCTATTAACAGGCTTGTTAGGTAGCGATGTTTTAGATTCAGTATTTACAGAAGATTGTCCGTAGAAATTCAAATAGATATATAACAGTAGGAGTAACTTTTTCAAGGAGGGGGGCAGGGTCGGAAGTCTACAATTCTCGTACCTCAATAATACGACGACAAATGTATTCTTTTGATTTTGCCGATTTTGGAAATAAAAAAAACAGTATAAAAATAAAGTACTGAATTAATAATTAGCATTAATTTATAAAATAATGTGTTAATTATAAATAATTAATTAAATTTTACGTATTATATATATAGGACTATCACAGTAGCACACACAAAAAATTTTCAAGTGGGGGTCCAGGGTCGAAAGTTAACCATTCTTGTACCATGATCCTTTTGATTTTGTCGATTTTCGGGAACAAAATACAGTAAAAAACTAATTATTAAATAAATAATTAGCATTAATTAATAAAATTAATCATTAATAACAAATACTTAATTAAATTTTACGTATTATATACATAGAATTATAATCAATCGGAAAAAATCAAGGGCTTTGGGGGGGGACGTCCGGACTCCCAGGACCCCCCTTGTGTGCGCCACTGGACTATCATCAATCGAAAAAAATTTATGGGCTATGGGGGGAGGGTCCGGAGCCGAGGAACCCTTCTTTGTGTACGCCACTGATATATAATTATTTGTGTTGTTCATAAAACCTGTAATAATTGCACATTACTGTGGATCTTTCCTTGTATTTAGCTTAGAATTTTCAATGAAACCGAAAGTTTTTTCAATTTATATTAAAACACGTTTTAATTACAAAGAGCTTTCAACAGGATGAAGACCTCATTATCCGCGGGTACTGCGGATTCACCGTATAACGGGACTGTTGGCGTTGGAAGATGAACCCCTCCAACTTTGGGAGTGTAGGGGAGGGGTCTCTAACCATAAAAAAACTGAGGGGAAGTTGTTGGCGGGAGATGCTCTCTTCCGGCCGAGAATATGATCTGTGTGAAAGCCATTGTTACCCGCATGTTAATCTGACTTCCTTCTCGTAAACCTGTTGGCAGAAAAAAAAAGTTTTCTTTCTTTTACGTGTATTTAATTACCATTTCAGAGATTTAATTAGCAAGGTTTGGAAAACATGCTTTATTGAATAATTTTTAATGAATGGAGTCGTTTGCAAAAGTAGAAAAAAATAAAATGTAGCAATATTATATAAAAATCATTATGTATGTGTTAACTTGAGATAATATTGATTTTTTAAAAAGATACATTTTTTTTAAATGTTGCTGATAATCTTAAAACAATAATATCGTTTTAATTTTTATTTTGTGAAATCTGTTCTTTAGTACAGTCGAGCCTCTATATAACGAACCTCTATATTGCGAATTTTTCTCTATAGCGAACTTTTTCCTGGAAACTTGAACATTTCACGATTTTTTTCGTAAAATAACCTCTCTATGGCGAAGGGCATTTTCTATATAACGAACTTTTCCTTCTGTGATTAAATTTTTCTCTCTATTTTCAAAGTATTTCTGAACATTTCAAGTTATTCTCTCTTTAACACATTTTATGGTGGTCATAAATCTTGTGAATTAGTTTTATTAGATCCTAACTCACCGAGAGCAATAGAGTTCTGGACGTTTCATCCACCTTAACCCCCATTGTACAGTTCACTAGAACCATCTTTGATATCTCATTCACACTCAGTGGAGTTGTCCCGTGTCCCCGTGTTTTAGTTATGAAATAATGCATGCTTAATATTACTTGTATGCTTTAAAATAGAAAATATCCTGAAAATTCATTAATTTTAATATAAAATTATTTTCTTAATATTGAAAATACAGTGTATTCTTCGACATTCTTTTTTCTTGTTTTCCTTGCAGTTTTTCTTTCTTTCTTCCTTTAAAAAAATTTTTTTTTTTGATGGGTAAGATGTATTAAATAAACGTATTATTTTTTTAAAAAGTGTGAATAATTACTTCGTTTAATATATAGTGTTTGTGAATTTAAAATTTGTTTTACATACATGGTTTATGAAGTATATTAAAAGATGAACTTCTATATAACGAATTTTCCATATAACGAACTTTTTTCCGGGATTTAGCGACTTCGCTATATAGAGGTCCGACTGTATAACAAACGTGGATGAAGCTTCAGTAAAACCTAGGGGCCGCGGTAGCCGAATGGTATAGGTATCGGACCGTGGTTTGCTTTGTCACGAGTTCGAGCCCAGTACCACTAAAGACCCGCCGTGTAGGGCAGCGATGCACGTTAAATCTGTCGAGAGCTGAAACGTCCTCCCGTTGGTGTGGTGTGGTAGTTAGGAGAGGGGGTGCCAGCTCAGGTATCGTCCACGTCACTTGACCATGGTTCAAAATTACGTGGTCCATCGCCAAAAGCCCTCGTGTAACTGAACAGTGCGACGTTAATATTCAATCAATCAATCAATCAGTAAAATCTAGATTATATGTCTTTAAAAAAAAAGTGTGTGCTTTACCACACGATAGAAGCGAAAACTTTAAATTTTATAATGTTTCTTCTGGGATGAGTTCGGTGAATAAAAAAAAAGGGGATATTAGTAATGTTATAGAAAATTATTTATTCATGTCTGTACTCATAAAGCAATATTTTTTGCCAAATATACAATTATATTTGTGAATTAATTGTATTATAGGAAGGAAACAATATATAGGTTTATGGTAGCTGAAATAGGTTATAGTTTTTTAGATTCAAATTTATTTAAATATCTAAAAATAATTCCGTCAAGTATTGTTCCGTTTAAAACTTCAAAAATCGTATGAAATTTTTTATTTTTATCATTTGTTACATATGTTTTATTTATAGTATTTATGATTTACAAAAATGAATCAAGTTTGAACATTATTTTGATTATTTACATCATTGTCAAAATTTACAATAAGAATCTGTTCGTTCAATCATTTCATTGTATTCTAAAATACATAGGTTTATGTTAACTGAAAGCCGAAATAAAAATGTTTCAGTGAAATTTATCTAAATTCGTTTGTCGATAGTCGTTTTATACTTTGTTGTATGACTTTTCGATCATTAGACATAGTCAAACCTAATGTTTCATTCAAAAATTCAATTAATGATAAATTTTTGTCATCTGAAGTTAATATTAAAGACTCCGCTTAATATTATAGGTATGTCGTCAAATTTTTCGCCAAATCTTTTTCGAGTAATTCAGAACCTTCTTTTGTTAAATCATTAAATTTTCGAATAAAAATTGTTCTATCTGTTGACATCTTCATTTTTTTTCTCGTGGGATTAAGGATCACAAATTTAAAAAATAGAAATTTAACGTTTTAATTATGTTACAATATTTTTTTCTAATAGTGAAATTAAATTATATAAGTTCATAAATAATTATTTGGCAAAAAAATAACAAAGCACGTCAAATGATTTGACACAAACATAACTTCGTAAAATTGAATTTTTACAAACCTTATGAACATATTTCAAAAATCTAAAAATTAAACTTTTTTTAATTTTCCAATTTTAAAATACACGAAAAATATTATCAAATAACTAGTATATTTTACCACGCTAGTAAGATAAATCTTATACACGTAATAATACTCATTTCATGATGAAGAGGTTAAATATTAAAAACATAATTAAAATGAATAATGCTAAATTTTAAATACAAATATTCGTACAAATATTAAAAATGTTTAAAAATATATTCGTTGTTTTCAGATTCATTTATCTGATAAAAATATTAATATGTTTCATACTCACTTTTATACTGAAGTCAATGAATTTAAATTCAATAAATAAACAGTCATACTTCAATTAAATAATTACAATAATAGTCAAATTAAAAATTCACTTAAATAAACAAAATCCAGTACAACAAGGTTTCCCACGTGGTCAATTTGTTTAAAATATAACTACACTCTAATTTTGTACAACGCGTCACATTTACAATACAGATGTACTGCTACTATAACGTATTGGTGACGTGACTACAAAATTATACCAAAAAGCGTCCAACGCGCACATAATACAGTCACACAATAGTCGATGTTTAGTGTATACGTGTACACAGGCTACTGCGCGTGCGCTAGTCTGGAGATCAAGCATGTCGGTGACGCGAACAGAACGAGGATTTTACCCTCTACCAAAACGCTCAACGCGCGTAAAGAAGTTTTCACTTCAATAATTCCGTAAATTGTTCCGTTCTTCATCGTGCTTTCATTTGGATCATTTGACATAATTAAATTGAATTTTTGATTTTAAAAAATCAACTAAAGGTTTTGTTTATCTTTTGAAAAAAATCTACATTAAAAATCTTAAAATCATAAAATTTGTTCACCGATTCGTCTTCAAAGGCAACTAAATTTTTGTGAAAAATAATTTTCTCTAGTCTGATTAGTATAAATGAAATTTGAATTATTTGTCCCTTTTCTGTCTAGACAAATTTCTTCAATACGTGACTGATTAAACCAATTTCTGTAGTATTTGAAGCTGCCTCCATTCTCTATAGCAGGGGTGGCGAACCTTTATGAATCAACGTGCCATTTTTTTTAAGGAAGTGTTTAATGAGGTATAGAGACGTGCCGTCAAATGATTTTGACACGTGATTATTGTGAAAATAATAAAACTAAACACAAACATCACAAAAAAAACTGTATTTGCTACAAAAAATACCTTTTGCAGTGTATAGTTATACGTGTAATTCAATTTAAAGTATTATTAGTGTGACTTCTGTTGCAGATTGGATGAAAACTTATATTAAGATTGTAAGATGTAACTTTTTTGTGGAATACATGCAGAATTTGAGTCATCTGCCAAACTGTGTCTAAGCAATTATTTTTTGCTGTGGCTCATTTTTTTTTGACAAGAGGGTTTGTGATTTGTTTCAAAATACTATTTTACAGACGATATATATATTCCACATACCACTATTCCAGAACACAAAACACACACCGCTTTGTCGTCTTTACTAATAATGCCATGTTTCTCGGTCCAACAAATTTTAAATTCTGCTACACTTACTATCTTACACTTTTTGTTCTTTTGTTGAACAAGACATGTTAAAGAACAGTTAAAAATCGTAAATATAACACCGATAAACTTTAAAAATACAGTTGTGTCAATGAAATTTACTATGCTATGCGTAGACAAACTTTACATCAAAAGCAATTGTTTGCGACGTAACTAAGGCAAGACAATAAAAAACGAGTGTATTCCTCACCGCCCCACGACCGATGATTCACGTTTGTTCGTAATACTTCTTACGGAACTTTGAAATTAAATGCAAATAATTTTGATCACTGGCGTGCCAAAAATATTGTGTCGCATGCCATCAATGGCACGCGTGCCACTTGGTTCGCCACCCCTGCTCTATAGTATAAAAATGAATTATAAGGAAGTACATGCACATTGAATAATATACGAATCGATAATTGAATACTTAAATAAATAAAACAGGGAAATATAAAAAAGAAAGCATTAATTTAATTGGTCATAACTGTCTTCATTTTTCGATTATCTTTGTCCGTTAAAATTTCTTCACTGCGCTATTTAGAATAATTATTTAAGCATTTATGCCAGAATATAATGAATATTTTTTTAAAAATATGAAAATGTAGGTGTGTTACAGTTTACAGAAAATGAATGAAACGAATGCAAGGATTCCACAATTCATGTAATTCCAGATATGCTTCCATTATGCTTGTAAAGTAAAGTAATCAACTTTAAAATATTTTGACTTGAATCTTTTCAATATAACAAATTAAATATAAAATTTTGCTTTGAAATGATTTTCATAACAATATCTGAGGGCATTTTTAAACCTCCTTTATCCAGAAGTCTCAAATAATTTGTCCCTTCGACATTTTCATACAATAATGTAATTATTGTACCTTTCTTTATGGTTATTCCTATTGATATATCCTATCCTGAGTAATAAATGCTCGTGGGAATATAAACTAACTATATAAGCATACAAAAAGGAAGACTGAGTATTACTCAAAATTCGGGGAAAACGTCTCTCCTTTAGTCACGTGATTTCTTTTTAGGGATGTGCGATTTTGTCCAAACACGATTTCCGACTAAAGACGAAAAAAGCCGAATGAGTGTTACACATCCGAACATGACGTTCATTCAAGTTCCCTCTTCAGCAAAACGCGCCTAAAGAAGTCATCACTTCAAAAATGAAATTTGAATATTTTGGTCGTTAAAATTTTTTCTTCACGATGCATAATTAGATAAATAAATAATTTCTCTATAAAAACTCTTTAAACTGTGTTTTTTATTTTTTATATATTAATATAAAAGGAATTTTAAATTATCACTTTAATTCGTGAAACGTTCTGTATTACAGAAAATATATAATTCGAATAAACATAGTTCACTAAATTTGTTTTGAGTAAATATAATATCGAATAATCGATTTCAATTTTTCCTAAATGAACGCGAATAACCATTAGTGTCCTTTATTAATATGGTAAAATATTAGTAAATACAACTATTCTTATCTCCAAATATTTTTTAAATAAAAAGCAATGAAGTTTTAATTAACTTAAAACCATAATCTCGGTTATAAGATTAAAAATTCTTGACTGATAGTTTGAATGCATGTAAAAATAATTTTAAGTTAAATTTTATTGAAATTCTTTTTTTACCTAAAGTTATATTTCATGTTTAATGCAGAGAAAAAATTCATTTCAAAATTAAATTTTGCTTTTTTTTCCCACACCATTTCATTCATTTTTAGGATCGTTAATGGCAAATAAAATGACGTGAAATATAAATAAACAACAAATTAAGATTTGCATTTTGTAATGATTTTTGTGTTAAGTTGGCTAATATTTAATACTACTATTTTTTTTTAAAAAAATTTAATTTTAGAGTTAAGAACTTTTTAAAATTGTTTCGTCTTCCCTTAAATTATTTTTGAAGAGTTGAGCACATTAAAATTACAGATCCAAGAAAGTATTTATGTACATTTTGTATTTTTCATTAAATAATATGAAATTAGCTGTGAAGTGCAAATATGAATTCTCTAATTAAAAAAATTTTTTTTTAATGGTTTTAAGAAGTTTTTGAAAGGCTAAGGAAATGCATCAATCTTTTTTTCTTGTTCTGTACATAAAACTTCACAGTGATATTCAAAAATACATTGAATTTTTTTTTTCAAATGACAGGCAGCGGCAAAAATATACAAATATTGTTTTAATTGTTAAAATATTATACTATTATTTTTAATAATTCTGACCGTCAAGTAACTAGTTACAGACCATACCACCTATAATGAAGTTTTATTACGAAATTTTAATTCAAATACAAAAACAATTAAACAAATAAATTAATTTTATAAATCAAATTTATGGTACAAAAAAACAACAACCAGAAATGGGATTACTTTAATGTAGCTTTAATATTTTACACTGGCAACACTCAAAAATGAATTCCAAGTTAAATGCTTTCTAGAATTTATGTTTCAGAGACTTAAGTAAATGTTTTTAGACAATGAAACCCTTGTCCACACACAGAATTATTTTAGATTATGAATATAAACTATTTATTTATTTATTTGTAAATTACAAACATTTCAAAGTTAAAATTTATAAATTTAGTACGTTTTTCATCATTAATACCTAAATGTTCTCCAGTAGCATTCAGAACATGGAACATTTTTCGTACAAAATTAAATTGTTAAGAACAGCAAAGATCAAAGCCTTATATTCAGTTACTCGAGGACTTTTCAATGAAAACGGAAAAAGTTAACAGTCGATCGAAAATTATGTGCAAGCGCGAATTAAATTTAAAAAAAAACCATGCCACTCTTGGCTGAGCTGTCCAGGTGAGCGCCAAAACACACATTAAAAATGGCAACCCTGTAATACAGAAACCACTTCATTCGCGAGCGTCAGAAAAATCAAAAGTAAGGTAAGAACTGTTCGCAGAGTAACGTGCTCCACCTATTCAGAAAATTTTCGGTTTTGCTTGCAACCCATTGGAGGGAAAGCGCGTTTCCCCGGGGGGTTCCGACTTTCCAAAAAGAGGGGATACTACAACATGTGATAGCATTTCTTTTAGCAAAGATTTTTTTTAAAAAAAATTCGACGACTCTAAAGAACCATTCTATTATCGTTTGGCGACAATCATGTTCGACGGATGAACTGGACAAGTGTTTTCTAAGCCTAAATCGAGTGATATCCTCAGGTGTGTTGTTGTGGTGAAGGGGGCCCCGCCTTTTGTGGTGAAGTGCGCTAAAATTGAAATGTCCCGTAAAAGCGCACCGTGCTTGTGGGCGTTTTTGTTGGTATTTGTGAATCTTCAGAACATCGTTTTTTGTAGGACTACGGAATTCGGCGGTTATATTTCTGGAAATGTAATTTTGAATTCGTTAGATTCGCCGTATGAAATTCGCAAAGATGTGATTATTGAGAGTGGCTCCAGTCTTGTTATTAAACCTGGTGTGGAATTACGGTTTGCGCCTGGAATTGGAATAACAGTCATGAAAGAAGCAGTTTTGGAAGCAAGGGTAAGAATTTTTGCACCATTCATTTATCAAAATGATTAAATTAAAGGTGAAATTAAAAATGAGGGCCATTCTATAAAATGACCATTTTGCAACTAAATTAGTTTTATTAATTGAATTTTCTAAGCGCAGTAGGAGAGTTTTATCTTTAATATTCAGTATTAAAGTAAACTATTTACGATAATTTTAATGAATTTAAATTGTGAGAATAAAAAGTTCAGTTGAAATTGCTTTCCTAAATTTTAATTTGCAATTAATTCGTTTTCATTATTTTATTGATATGTTTATTATTATTTCAAATAGTTTTGTTTGGCCATTAGAGCTGTCAGATTTTTAATCCTGTAGATTCTGCTTGCATCATTTTGTACTAATTTCGCTTTGTTGCCATATGCCTTACAAACGCAATAGCACATTTTTTTAAAAATTTCTGTTCATCTGAGAGAGAGAGAGAATTTAGCTGTTATAAAATGAAAATGAGCCCACTTTAATTAAATACTTATTTTTGTGATAAACAATTTTCTTTATTTTGTATATGGACAAATGTAAATTTATATTTATGAGTAAAATTCAATTTCTCTTTTGATATTGTCAAAAAATATTAAATTTAGTTTTTCGTTTTTTCATAGGAATATTTGTTAATTTTACTTTTTGAATCTTTAAAAATATGCAAAATAAATGTTCCTTCCATGCTTTTAATTTTTATTGCAATATTTCATTTGAATTAATTTAGTGGAATCCGTCGAATTAATTATAACACAGACTCATCAACAATCTTGCGTAAAACCATAGAACAATATTTAATTTAAATTCTCTACGGGAATTTTAGCAAAGGGTTAAAATTAGTACTAATGATTAATAATACTGATTTTCGTATTTTACCAGTAATTATTTTTATTTTTTACAGTTTTTGTTGAAAAATTTATTTTGCTTTAGAAGAACACCTACTTTGTTCTAATGCTTAAATCTTTATTTCTAGATAAATTATAAAAATATAAAGTAATTTTCTTTTTATTGTATTATTTTTTTGTTGTATAGATAATAAGTTCGCTTTGGAATTATGTAGGTAAATAAAAGATTACCAATCGGGCAAATACACTCGATTTGAAATTTGTTTTCTTCTATAAAGCACAATGTTATTTTTTCTTTTTTGCTATTTGTTTTTGGTTTCTGAATCGAATATTTTTAGCACTCAAGATTTAAAAAAATATACGGCAAATTTACTAATTTTATCAAACCCAACAAATCAAGTTTTGAAATTAGAAATAGATTTTATTCGAGTCGGTTGATCAGGCGAACTAAAGAGGGAATAGATGTAAATATTTAGGCAATAGAAATTTGTTACCTTGATACACGAACTCTAAGATTATTTTTTACAAATACCTCTCAAAATTACTTTGTTAAAAACAGATTTTCTTGTGAGAATAATAATTATTTTTGAAATCGCCTCAATTTATATGTATGGAAAGAATGAATTGCGATTTAAGAAATTTAATATTATGGATTAATATTAAGGGGCTTAAGGTTTTACATCTGTACATGAAGAAATTAGCGTGTGTTTTAATATCTCCAAATTACACCTGTGTTTTTAACATAATGATTTATTATTTCATCTTGAATATTCACATTATTTGTGAATTAACTGCTTTGTTTATACAATATATATTAACAAAATTTGTTTATACAATGTTTTATTTATATATAAATGAGTCAAGTTTAAAAAAATGCTATAAGAACCTAAGAGGCGATGATTTTGATGATAAACAATTATTAGGAGAAAAAACTAATACATTTAAAATATTAAATTTTTCAATGACTTATGCAAGTTTCCTTTGAAACATTTTTTTATGAAACGGTACGTTTCATTATAGTTATACAAAGGGATATTTCAGTTAATTACTCGTTTTTGAGCTGTACTATTTTTTCTTTGACGAATCAAAATATGCATGCCTCTTTCTCATTAACGTATTTAAATCTTCATGTAATTAACATCTGGTGATATCACATTTTTTCTTTTCTATTAACTTCTAAGTTTTTTTTTTTGTATCGGATTAATTTCTGTGAATTCAGATCTATTTAAGAAGCTCCTAAACTAATTTTTAGATTCACAAATAAAGCACTAAATTTATTAGATGTTATTTCTTTCTATGTGAGATAAATATCAAAACAAATATTATATTGTTACTTATCGAAGTTAAGCTTTTATCTCTCATTTTTCGGTTCACATTTTATTGAAATCAGTATAAACAATTTTTCATCGTAAATTTTATATCTTGAGTACAAAGAATTCAACAATCTACTCGATGATTTGATTTTATCGGTATTGAGCCTAAAATTAGAAGGAGAAAAAGAATAAAAGAAGTTTTAAAAATATTTACGTAAATTTATTACAGAAAATAATTACATCTGCGACTTTATTTCTCTGGTTTAAATCTTTAATTTGATTTAATGTTAAATAAATTATGGAATGGGAGATGACATTAAATCATTCAAGATTTATAAGTCTTGTTATTCATATCGATATAATGTAATCAAGTACTCATGATATTAAATCGAATTCAAGACTTGAATTTGATTTAATTTTTAAATTATGGCATTGGATATCCTGCTCAGATCATCCAAAAAATAAACTTGATTAGAGAATATTGTCCTTTCTTTAAACAACTGTATGCAGTTCTTAGTATATTGATTTAAGTAACATTTTTGTTGTTGGGGAAAGTGGATAAAGGAATAATATGCAATGAAATAAATCAGTGATTGTAATGTGCTTATAATTATATCTGTTAATGAAATCTGTTTAAAAAAGAAATTGCATTTCGATAGTAAATAATATTATCAGGGGCGTAGCTACCGCCATATCAATGATACGGGGCCCCTAAGCTACAGGGACCCCAACATGTGTAACTACAATCCCACTAACAGGGCTCCAATACCTAAAAAAAGGGTCCTAGAGGAATTTTGATACAGGGTCCACTCAGAACTAGCTACGCCAGTGAATATTATCAAATTCATACAAAATGCGATTTCTAAAAACTTTATCATCCTTTATCAAATAAGCCAGTAATGATGTACAAGTTCGTTAAAAGTAGAGCAAGGTTGCATTTGCATCTAAAAAGAATTTATTTTTAATCATATAATATCATGATCTACATCTTTCGCTAGACATTAGTCCTTAATTAAAATACAAAGAAAATCTAGGCTATCAGTAATACAATTCAATAATTAGAATACTGTATTGAACGTACAAATTGTCTGTGAAAATTGTGAGTCGTGTCTACATGATTGATAATAAATCATGAGAATTTTCGTAAATTTGTATTAAATATGAGGAATACATCTGATAAGGAAAAAAAATGGGTTTGTTTTTTTACCCCATTCTTCTTCTCCCACTCAACCCCCTCCCCTCTTTTTTAAATATTTGTTCTGTTTGCACGTGATTTTTTCGGTCCGAGTCATTTTTCAAGAGACGAAAAGAGAAATAAACGTGCTGTGATGAAATATTGAACAAGCTATTCATTGCATTTAACTAAATGAATAAGACATTAATATTATACAGAATAAAACACTTTCAATAATTTTAGAGACTCAGAAACATAAAAGGCCTCAATAGCTAATTTATGGGGGAAAACTCGTGGCCGGTGTTGTTGAGTCACTGAAGACACGCCGTCTAGAGGGGCTGATGCTCATTAAATTTGTTGTGGCGTCGAGAGAGTCCTCACTTTGGAAGAGGAGGCAGCACAAACTCAGGTGTACTCACCATTTGACCTTGGCAGGGACGTCTTAAGACTGTTTGAGGCCCTAAGCCTAGAGAAGAATTTTTGAGGTATTGTGCCCCTATGCAAAAGTTGACCCTATCTGAAATCTTTAAAAGCAGACAGTATATAGCATGCATTGTCAAATACTCGTTCAAACGGTAATTTGAAACAATAAATGTGCACGACTCACAATCTCAAAAACAATCGGCTCGACTGATGGCCTCATTTCGACTAAATGAGTTGAATGATTGTTTATGGTACTAAGCCTAGGCTTAGACATGGACAACGGTCATCATATAATAACCGTCTTAACACTTTTGCCAGTTGACATGCAGTTTGAAATTCCCTGTGTTTCGGAGAATATGCGCGGGAATAATAGTTGACAATTAAAATTATCCGGATTATGATCTTATTAAGACGAGGCCCAGTGGTCGAGTGGTAGCGTATCGCGCTTCCACACCACAGGTCAGGGTTCTATTCCTGGGCTGGACGAGGTCAACTCAACCTTTCACCCGTTCTGCAGTGGGTCGATAAATGAGTACCAAAAGCCTGCTTGGGGACTTAAACACTGGGAGTCTCGCTTCAGACTGACCACCTGATTGGCACATCTACTCATGCACCTCATCGCCCAATGGTCACGTATACTGGGATGGTCACAGTAGGCCCTGGCCCTCATGGGCTGTTGCGCCACTGAGTTTGATCTTATTAAGACAAAGCCGAGGGCGAAGCCCTGGGCTCGGGCCCACGCTTTAAGACGTCGCTGGACCGTGGTTCAAAATTGTGAAGTGTGTTGCCAATAGCCCCAGTGTAACTTCAGAGTGCGATGTTGGTAAAAATCAAATCAGATAAAAGCTGAAATACTTCTACCTCGAAGTACGCCAGCGATTTGAAAAGGGTACGCAAATTTCATTCTTTTATAAGAAGGAAACATGTTTGATAGTACTATCAACCAACAAGACATATCTTTTTTACTTAATGTAACTTGAAACAATAAGATGAGAATAAGTTTTTACTTACGAACGGCAATAGTTATTGCAATATTTGTATATAGTTTATTCCTATCGTAAAAAGTGGCGAGTGTTATTAGAAAAAACTGAGAAAATAACATTGTTCTTTGAAGGTATGTAACTAAGCTTTAACGTTCTGAACAAATGTACTATCAACATTTTTCGAGGGATTTTGGGATGGTTGATTACATTTCAGTGAAATAATTTACTTGAAATTTAAAATTTAATTCTTAACTCAGTAGTTTGAATCCTTTCTGGAAAAAAAAAAAGAAATATTTATGTATCTGACACCTAAAAGGGAGACAACCTTTATGGTACTCTCTGGACTAAAAATGGCCGTTTCAGTGATTCAATACAGTTATTATGAAATGGCGAAAACTTCGTGAATCAATATACATGCTTTAACTTTACATTCAAATTCGTTTGGTAAAAAAAGGAAATGAACCGTTTAGAAAAGACTTAAAAAATTAGTAAGTTAAAAACATGGAAAAAAAGTATTTTTGATCTTTAAAATCACTTTAAGGTTGTTATTTTTTTTTGCTAGTGTCTTTCTTAAAAGACCTAAATCGGAGTTTATTTTAGAAGGAAATATCTATCCTAATATCTGCATAGTTTTTAACAAATAGTAATTTATCTTTAAAGTACTATATAAAAGCACATCCCTCTCTCCTTATACAAGTAAAGTTACGTATCATTTTAGCGTTAGGAACGGAACACATTATATATACCAGGAAAAAAAAATAGATTGGTTCAAACAAAAATGAGTAACTTAATTAAAACAATGCATTTTCCTATAGCAGCGGGTTTTAAACATTCAATCGCCGTGGCCCCTGTTTACATATCGGCCTTACATCGTGGCCCCCAAGATTTTGAACACATCACCCTGACTCCCAAATTATGGGTTAGTGTGACTTAAGGGTTCTTAAATAATCCTATAAGACTGCCTCTTCTACTTACATATACTTTTTTAACGTTTCTTTTTCTTTTACTTTTTAGAAAACAGTAAACATCTAATTAAAAACATCACCAAATACTCACTCAATACTAAGTGAATTTTCTTGATCGAAATACCTGCTGTAGTTACGTTTTTTTTTGTAGGTAATTAGTGATCTAGTCTGAGAGGGCACATCTTCTAATTCTTTCAGAGTCTGTAAAAGAGGGAAATCTTAACATTAAATGAGAGACCTTCATGGACTCTCTAGGAAGGCTCTGAGGACCCACGGGGGGTCACGGACTACAGTTTAAGAACCGTTGCTCTATAGCAGGAGTTCTTAACAGCGGCATAACAAAGAACATTAGCCCTCCCCCTTGCAAAGTCAGTTTTTGGGCCCCAAGTTGGATCTTACAAAGGATTTCAAAACCATACTTACTTTGCGGCAATCAGGCTTTGGGCCCCCTAAAACCCTGCCCCTCGCGATGCAGGGATTGCGGGGGTGTACGCTACGCCACTGGTTTTTAAGCTTTTCTGAGTGGCGACCCCATAAGCGTTGCGTAATATATGCAAAACAAATAAAATAAATGATTTTATTATAATTTAAGTCAAAAAGTTCTTCGCGCTGTGTATGTATTTCCTTATCTTGATTATATTTCAGATACAATGAGTTAAATTATTTGTTAATGGCGAACAAGTTATTTTATTTAAAGATTATCAAAAATCTTAACATTTTTGGCCACCCCAGCTGCAAGTCACGCGACTCCTAGTGTAAGAAACATTGCTCTATAGGACAATAAAGTCAAAATGGAAGTTCTAAAACACTTTTTTTGACAAAAATTGTGCCAAATATAGGATTTGTTTCTAACTTTAGACGAAGATGACTTTAAGTAATGTTACATATGTAACATTCAAAATCTAAATAATACTAACGTTTGTGTATGTACGAATATACTTTTAATCTATTAAAAACTTCAAAAAAGACTTCTTAAGGACGTGTCAATATGAATGCAACTGTTATTTTGAATAAACTGAGATGTGTGGGGCATGTAGGAGATAACAAATCCTTCACATACAGCTACATAGTATTTGCAATTGATATCCACTGCTCCTCCAAAATGTGCCTTACATTTTTATGAATCTTTTGCAGGTGCGGTGGATATTCATAAGAATTACTTTGTGCTGCTTAGAATTAAACTAAAATCATTATAATTTATGTTAGTATACGTATCAGAAAAAGAAAGTGTCTAAATAATTTTCGGGAAATATATTAGATATAAGAGTGCACTTTTCACTTTCGAATTTATGAATTTCCTAGTTAAGACTCTCTTAATGGGAAAAACTGTATTTGAAGAGTAATTTTTATTTAATAATGTGATTGAAGGATGTATTAAAGGGAAAAATTGAGAACCGTTGAATAAGATACAATTTGATACCCATACTAGAGTACAGATATTAAAAGATGAAATTTTTATTCTACCACTGTATATAAAACAATAAAAAATTAATATATTAAACTAAACAAAAGTGTTTAGTTGTTGAGTTCATGTGTTAACAAATAATATATATTTTTTTAAAGCTGATTCCTACTTTTTTAGCAAAACGTAATGGCGCTATATGTTGCAGCCAGTTGTAACTTCGACAGTGACTGAATGTTATCGTCGCACTGTTCAACTACACGGGGCTTTTGGCGACGGACCTCGTAATTTTGAATCATAGTCAAGTTACGACCTGAGCCTTCACCCCCTCTCCTAACTACCACACCAACGGGAAGACGTTTGAGCTCTCGACAGATTTAACGTGCATCGCCCCTTTACACGGCGGGTCTTCGGTGGCACTGGGCTCGAACCCATGACACGCCAACCATGAGTCGTAACTTCGACAGAAATAATGCAGAATAAATTTAAAATTAAAAAAATTTAATTAATGAATTAATATTTGAAAAAACTGTATCAACATCAAGTGTCATGCTCTACAAGTTTAAGAAATGTATTTGAATTTGAATGGATGAATAGAAAGTATTTTATTAACGATTGAAATCTTGAACACACACACATATTGGGAGAGAGTGAACTAATAGTAGGAATTGAAAAAGAGACGAGAACTATATTTGATTACATATAAAAAAAAGTATGGATTGTTTGATAAAATCATTAGTGAGTTTAACTATATCCCTTAAGAAAAAATTGGATTTGGATTAATCATAAGTGTAATTAAGAATCAATTCGATTAAAATAATGATTAATCAATAAAAGGCTTTTTTTACTTATTAGCGTAACCAGTCATGGATGCAACAGTGATCACTTGAGTCACTGAGACGCTTGTTATTTTTCGAATCAATTGATTTTTTTCTAAGGATGAGTTAAAAGAGTTTACTGTTTTTTAGGGACGAAATCAATTTCAATGTGGATGAATCGATCAAGGATGAAATAGGATTTCTCTTCCTTTTCAACATCATTAATTTAGTTGTTTTAAAATCTATTTCCTGTCAATGACCGGCATCTGAATGAATCATCGCAGACTGTCCAGACTGAATCTGTAGGATTTTATCTCATAATCGAAAATGTAAATTTGTTCAAAGATCTGGCATGAAGTCGGTGCAATACGTTCAGGCTATTTCCCTTGAATCAGCAAGTTGAAAGAACCGTACTTATTCATGTTACAACATCTGCTGACGGCATAAATTAACAGCGATTTCAAGATAAAATATTTTATTTTTAATAGTTATTTTTATAACTGTGCAATTTTTTTTTAACACGGATTAAGTGTTATACGTATTTGTGTAAGTTTATTGCACGCATTTTAAATTATTCAATTAAAAATAAGTAAGAAATAGTGATTAATTTGAGTAATGCAATTTTAAATAGTTTTTCATATGTTTTGTTAATTCTTAGATATTTAAGTACCTATACAGATACTGGAATGATTTATTTTGAATTATTCAAACTCGAACATGATAGGATTATTTTATAGCACAAAAGGGAGGGGAATTTCGGTTGAATAAATTTTAACATTTATATCGGGTTTTTTTAAAAATTTATATAGATGATAGTATTTTAAAAACAAGTAATATAAATTTTTTTAAAAGTAAATTCCTATTTAGATCAACAAAGAAATTTTTTTTATTTTAGCTAGTTTTTATTAAATAGTTACAATTCATATAAATATGTATATACATATGACAGAATCACAACATTAAGTGGTAATTCATTTTTATTAATTACCTTAAAGTATCGTATTGTCATCCAAAACAATCGTATACATAAAATTTCAGTTCAACGGAATGCTTTAAAACGTGAGAAAAAAAAAATCCTTTTAAAGTTTTGACCCAAGTCGCCAAAAATGATGCCAACGTGGCTGTATTTGCAATTCTTTAAATAATTAGTTTTAATCAAAATTAATTTTTATTAATTATACTTAAATTATTGTATTGTCATCCAAAATAAAATCATGTATATAAAATTTCAGCTTAATTGAGCGCTTTAAAATGTATTTTATTAACGATTGAAAATTCCACCAAGATAAATAAATAAATAAATATATAGAGAGTGTGAGCTAATATAGTAGGAATTGAATTAAATTCAAACGCATTTGTGACATAATTGATAATAATATTGGAAATAAGAAATTGTGTCTCTGAAAACATTTCAAATATTGAAAATTAATTAAGCGTAATTTTTTATCCTTTTTATCTTTCACACTATAATTTTACCATTTTTGGTGAATATTTAT
The DNA here is from genome assembly GCA_019973935.1 of Trichonephila clavipes. Classification (NCBI taxonomy): domain Eukaryota; kingdom Metazoa; phylum Arthropoda; class Arachnida; order Araneae; family Nephilidae; genus Trichonephila; species Trichonephila clavipes. The sequence continues at coordinate 271,474 of BMAU01019962.1, read as the reverse complement.
TAACCTTTGATTTTAGTCTCCTTTATTCCCCCTTCCCCCCTTTTTCACTCTGTAAGGTTACAAAATGAATAATTCATTATTATTATTATAAAATTCTACTCACAAGCTGCCTTTACTTTTCATTATAAAGATAAAAAACATGAGTAAATTTGTTGCCTCTTTGTTTTCCTTTCTTTTATTTGTTTTTGTGTTTGAGTCTTTGAGAATTCTAAGTTGCATTTAAACCTCCAAGAATCATCAAGTTATAACTGACTTTGGATTGATTGGACCCCTCTTTATGCATCTGCCTGATACCGCTAACCCCCAAGATTTTAAACACCCCTCCCTGACTCCCAACACATGGCTGAATGATTTAAAGGTTCCTCAATAATCCAAAAATTGCCCCCTCTATTTATACAAACGTTTTAACACTTCTTTTAAGAAAACAGTAAACATCTAATTAAAAATATTTCTAACTAAATTAATTTAATATTAAGCGAATTATAATATTCTTGATCGAATACATGTTCTAGTAAAGTTTTTTCATTGGGGGAAATTTAGTGATCTGGTCTATCTTTCCACGAGGCCTTTCAGAGTCTGTAAATGAGGGAAATCTTAATATTAAATGAGATACCTTCTCGGACCCTCTAGAAAGAGTGTGTGGACCCCCGGAGGTCCGTGGCCCACAGTTTAAGAATCACTGCGTTATAGTCCTGTTCCTTCTTTTTTTCTTTCGAAAAGAAGGGGCTAGAGCTGACACAAACCACTGGGGACGAATCCTATTTAATGAATCACTTTGTATTTTAAAATAAAAACATATCTGTTCTAGAACGATATATTTTTGTTCAAAACAACATTTTTTCAAAAGAAATATATAATCAGTTAGCATAGGAAATATTTAGATGGACATATATGCTGCCGAAAAACCTTTCTCAGTTTGGTGGCCTCATCAAATTATGCGAAATCTAATAAGGCTGTTTTAAAAACTTTTCTTAGGTTATGTACCAACCTAACTTAGCAAGAGAAGATTACATTACATACACTTGCAATTGTGCATTAAATTTTTCCATTAAAATATTACTCCTAGATGTGTACTAATTTCAAAAATTCCTTAATTTTAAACGATCTTAAAAAATAGCTGAATTACCAATCCAGAACAAGTTAATGTTTAGTCTAATCGTAAATAGAAGGTATTCAAGTGGATCTTATGCACATAAAACAATAACTATGGATAAAATCAAAACAATAAATCATGGATTCACTGAAATTTCAATGAAAATTGATAATTTGGAAACATTACATTGTTGAAGAATTAAAAAAATGTGCAATAATATAATTAATGAAAATGAAACAATTTATAATGAAGTTTAAATTCTCTCTGGAGTCCAAGTTTCATTGTCCAGGAAACTACAGTTTTCCATTTCTCCTAAAGATAAGGTGACCATTTTTTTTTCTTTTTGAATAGGCGTTTTCCTTTGGGCGTCCGGACTGTAAAAACAGTCCTCAATCCCATATCGTGATAGTCTATGATGCTGGCATGACAAAAGTGGTGTTTTCCATTCTGCTGAGTGGCATGATGGCGATTGGTGGAACGATGGAATCCGGGAGGCGTGGCTATGGTGCTTCATCTGGGTGGAAAGTTTTTGAGTTTTTTGGCTTGGCTGTGAGCTTAAAGGTTGCTCTTTGATTGGGTGCTGAGTATAGTGAACATTGACTCCAATTGGCTGCCCTGGGAGCTGGGATTTAGAAAATGGGGAGGCGCAAGTCCAGTGGGGAGAACAAGAGAAAATATTGACAAAAATAAAAGAAAGTAAAATTTTAGCTATTAAGGTGTGCAATAAAAATTATTGCACGAATAAAGTGAATTACGGGGGGTTATAGGAATCAAGAAGAATTCTTCTTGGTCTTTTGTATTGTCATTATTATTGAATATTTTGCATATTGAAATTATTGGTTGCTTGTAAATTTAAAACTATTTTCTGAATAATTTTATTAATTTTAAGAGCATTACGAATGTCGTCATTACGCATGTATCTTTGGGCTTTGACGATCATACGTATAAGAGAATTCTGCAGGGTATCAAGGATATTAATATTAGTTTTAGCGGCATAACCCCATACTGGACTTGCGTAAGCTAAAATGGGATGCATAACGGCTGTATAGAGAAGCACTTTGTTTTCTGTACTTAAATGAGAAAAGGAGGACGAAAAATTTTTAAGAAAAAATTACAACTTAAATACATGAAACGTTTTATTAATTCAAACAAAAATACGCTAATTACGCTTACATTCTTTTTAATTATTATCTTAAACGAGTATTTTTCCATTGAATGAATTTTTTTTGTCAACAATTTTCAATATATCGGAAAGTTAAGGCAAAAAATATTCATACTGAATTTTACGGTAAGCTCTGTAGCTTAAATATTAACATTCAATTTCGCGCGATTTCTCACTAGTCACTTCACAAAAATCATTACCAACTGAAAAAAACTCTTTCAACTGCTGCATTGGTTCCAGAGCAGCACAACTAAATTCAACAAGAATAACCACATTTTCATATGAAATGTGTTCATTTTTGAAATAGTTTAAGTAATTTTACCCAACTTTTATCAATTTCTCAGCATGTTGATTTTCTAATTGATCTAATTTATTAGAATTTAAATATACATTCAATCTTCTTTCTATTTCAAACAGACAATTGTCAGTGATTTTAATATCAGGCATTTCGTTCAGTAAAAACTCCAACGTAATTTTCCATATCTGCCCAATTTACTTGTGAAATAGTAAAAAAATACCATTGAAAACTGTTATTTCCTGTGATATTTGTTTCAGACCATTCTTCGACTATTGGAAACATGTTTGGTTCATCTCTTTGGTTCTGAGATTAACACATCAGTTTTAAAATATTGAAAAGGAGGACACTTTTCGAGGAAGGACAGGACCTATAAAAGGACTGTCCTCCCTAAAGGAGGACGGTTGGTCACCTTACTAAAGAGTACTAATATAAAAATACGAATGCAATATTTAACATGCCTTCATAGTTCAAAAAATGAGTTTTTTGCACTCGAAATAAAACTGTTACTGATAACATTGCTCTTTTTTTTTCTTGGACTTCCTGATAAATGTGAAGTATTTGATATCATATCTATAATTCCTAGTGTTGTCATAGGAACTATATCTATGAAATTATTCTTGTTTGCACACTTAAGTGTCAAAGTTGCTGAGCACAAACGCATTGTTGAAGGCATATGTCAACTGTATTTTTAAAAGAATTTTTAAACGGTTTTTTCTGTATTAAAAATTCATAGCCAAAAATTTTTGATTTTCATTTTCTGTTTTCATTTCGGGACTTCAAAAACCTTATTTTCTCAGTGCAAAAATTATTCAACGGGAGAAAAAAATTAATCGGTTTTAAATTTTTTTCATAAAAATATTTTTTGAATGCTATTATTTCTATTTATTTAAAATGATGTGATATTTTTTTCTAATATCTTGGTGTACAATTCTGTTTTTATGTTGAAAAAGCATTTGCATTTTTTTTGTAATAATGTGGGGATTTTTTGTAAGTGATGTTGTTGGCGAGATTTTGTAAATTTGGCTGTGGTTGCTTATTCCTGAATATTCAGAAATAGCTCCTATATCAGCTCCTGTTTGCATGAGCTTCAATCCTTAAAATATTTTATTCTGTGATATTAATATTTATAACAAGATTTAAACTATGCTTCAGTTTTTTCAAAACGAGTAAATTTTCATAAAGATATTTTCATACCTCAGTAATCAAATAGAATTGGTATTTTACCATTTTCAACTAGTATTTTAGTTTTGTTCCAATATAGCTAGTATATTTAGTACTAACGATCGTAAGAAATCAAAAGTTCGCATTGAAATAAAACTAAGAAATCTCTTAAATGTAAGACGAATTTTTTTTATATTCTAAGAGCATTTAAAAAAAACTGAAATTTTTTATCGAAAAATTTCTAAAATATCGCCTTTTCAAATACTGGAAAAAATATGAAATTTAACAGGAGGCAAGTTTGTATCAAATTTACTGGGATAATTTGCTACAAAATTTAATTCTAATTGCTTAGAAGTATATATAAAGGAACGTAACTATGAAAACCAATATATTTTTGGATGAGAAAATGTTCCATAAGGATTTAGGAATAATGTGCGTGTGTTAAGAGTAATGTTCCATAAGAATATGAAAATAATGTATGAATAATCAAGGATGTAAGAAAAGCAATGCTGAACAAAAAAAATCAAATGTGAAGGAGATGAAAAAGTAAAAATGTAAAGGAAAATAGAAAAAAAAATAAAGCAGAAATTCAAATTAAGCTTAAAAACGAAAAGGGAGGATTTTTAGGATTTTACAATATTTTTCATCGCCCACTTTCCTGATCACCAAATTCTCAGTTATTGCAGCTTTTAAAAAAGCTTTCACTTATTAATTTAATTTTTCTACACCTAAAAAGAAATTATTTTTATTAATTATAGCAGTCATATTTTATCCTTTAACTTAATTTAATTTGCACTGGGCAATAGAAAATTTATAACAGCCATCTAAAAACACCAGATAGGAGATTAGAGCCCAATAGAGCGAAGTGCTCCAAACAGTTATTCTCCACGATCTACAATATTTTTATTGAGATTCTATTACTAAAATTAGAACGATGAAACAACCAATGGCAGATATCTTATTGGTCGTTGTAAAATTAACTATTGATTTATATATAATTTTTATTAAATCTCGAATAACCATGAAAAAACTGAAAAATAAAAGGAATTTAAAACTTTTATTTGCTTTTGATGTATGATTTATAATTTAAAAATGTATGATTTATATAAGTTCGGAAACTTGCAAAATTACTTACCTTGAATATTTAAAAGTAGAAACGCACAAAACCATTTTCAAAATAATCTGTTTAAGCGACTGTACATTTTTAACCGTGTGCTTGTACAATTTCTGAAAGACTGCTTAAAGCCATTTAATGCAATCACCTTTTAAGACATTCTGTGATGCTGTTTTTACCTCAACACTGTCCCTATAGATTTGGTTTCATTAACATAAGCAAATAAAAATTGCTTTAATTAAGTCCATTGAATAGGTGAGAGATGGAAGCAATTTAGTTTCAACTTTGGTGGTCATTTGGAACCCATGTGTAGATGCGTTATCATGGAAATGATACCATTGTCCACTTAACCACATCTAAGGCCGTTTAAGACCAATACACTCCCTAGAAAGATGTCAAGATAACACTTCTTGTTCTTTGTTTTGATAGTCGTGAACACACATACCTAACCTAGGAGCAAAATGTCTGCACGCACAGTTCAATCTGTAGTATAAGTAAAACCATCGTGAACACGTAGGACATAATGCATTTCAAATGGTGCAACTTTACCTGCACATGCTGTTGTTTTCAATCTACGAACTTTTGGATCGTACTGCCAATTATTAAGAAAAAAAATACTTGACTCACCTTATCGAATTATTTTTCCTGTTTTATTATGTACAGTAAACTATTATGATTATGTTTTGGGTTTAAGGCTAATATATTGGCGATTTTAGCAAATAATTTTTTTTTCGAGAAGTCCACTGTTTTATGCAAACATTTTAAGGGAAAAGGTTGTTTGACTCAAAAATATTTTAAGAAATCTAAATTAGACGAAATAATTCTTGAAATAAAAAAGACAGTCTTACAACTGCTGTAAAATTCTTCATTTATTTGGTTACGTTTCGATACATATTTGAATTCATGACTACTTGTAAATTACCGTATCAATTCATCAATCGATTGATAAAATATTGCTTAATTTTTTGTGTATGAGTTTTACTTTTTTTTCAATCCAATACCAATATAAGAGAGACTCTCTTGTAACATATTTTTTGAAAATTCAAATTCATGGTAAAAACAGACATTTGGAAAATGGTCATATATATTATTGGTTACTGAAACAATACAACCTCTTGGCCTGTAAAAACAATAATCCCGTGGTCTTTTTCAAATTGTAAATTACTTTACATGATACATACATATTCTTAAAAAATCAGCATTGACTCATCGTTTCTCAAAAATCTTGTTAAATAAAGTAATCATGACCTTTTTGTGATGACTTGTTATTTTTTATATGTATGTGTGTGCATTGCAGAGAGATTTTAATTAATTTTTTTCTCGTTCAATATGTTTAAATATATGTCTGTAGAAATCATACTGAGAGGTTTGCCTTTCATAGTGAACTTGCTTTTTATCAAAAAAAAAAATGAATAAGTGTTTTAAGTATTCAGTATATTCGAAATTACCCTTTTTTATATTTCATTTTCGTTTATCTCATAACATGATTTTTTAACAGTTTTGAAAATTCGCTTTAACTAATTTTATTTATTACATAAACTGAAATTTTCAGTTGTTATTCAGATTTCCCCTCCCCCTTCAGTTCTATTCTGTTAGTGTTACATTTTCAACGGACGCCTGTGTTCGTTGAAGATTCCTGAGCGTCAAGGCCACTCATCGAAGGTCGTTACCTCAGGTACGAAAGTCTGCCCGAAGCGTTCGCTGCTTGGAAGATATTATTTACTGTAGAAGTCATAAAAAAAAAAGACAATCTGCCTTCGGCTGTTGTTAATTGAATTGAATGCTGCGAAAAAGTCCGTTGAAAAATGTTTGCTTCAGTTTTCGAATGGTTGATTTTATAGCTGACGAACGGTTTTTAAAAATTTTTTAAAAAGATTTTAGATGTAAACTTGATTTATTGTTTTCCGCTTAGGTTTTCTTTTCAGGTACCTGTTATTGGGATTTCCGTTTAAATATTTATTCTGGAAAAATCATTGCATAAATTATTAAAAAAAGAGATTCATGTATGCAATCAGGAATTTACGGACTGTGAATTTAAGGACTTTTTTCAAAATTAAGTGTTGTTTATTAAATTTATTTGTTTTATTTAATATCTATGTTAAGGTGCAAAAAAGAATGTTGAGAATGATCGTCATAATTTTGAAATATAGTCACGTGGCAAGACCGAAATCATCAATGGGCTAAATTCATGTGACGTCATAGTCACACTACAAATGCAATCTCGTGTTTTCAGCCAATCAGTTCATGCACTTCGTTGTTGCCAACTTTTACGTTTTGCAGAAATTTCCTTTTAAAAAGTACATTTTTGTCAACAATAATATCAAACACATAAAGAAAACGTGCTTGATTTAGAATCTCACAAAAAAATTTGAATTTTTTTTTCAATTTTGAAATTTTTTTGAAGAACATAATTACTTGAACATCAATACCTAAATATCAATTTGAAGTTGATCTAAATTTTACAAGCGAGCAATAAATGAAAGTCTAATGTCAGTTTTGAATTCAGTGGAGAACTCATGATTACATTTGTTATGTGACCGTCATGAAAGCAATCGATTGTCTTCTTAAAGTTATACCAATTTTCTATATTTTTCAAGACTCCGTTAAATTTAAAGTGCACCAACGCATTAATCTTCATGGCCTCTTGCAATGAAAGAACTTTTCGTGAGAGTATTCATTAAATTCAACAACAACAACAAAAAGAATGCTTTTCACTTTAAATAGATCATTTTGCAATGCGAAGTAGGTATCTTATGGAATTGTGTTCTATAAGATATGGTCCCAGATTAGAACTTGTAATTTTTTGTCCTTTATTCTGTGTCTCTAAGCTACTGTTGCCAATCAAATTATTTGATTGTACCACGACTAGATTTTTATGTTCATGAATATTTATACTTCTGATTGACTGTCTATTTATATTGCAATTTAATGTTGAAAAAATAATTATAATTTAAGATAGGTTTCTTTCCCGTTTGTATTTGAGAAGCATATTTTCATTATTATGCACATTTTTGTGAGACCTTTTTCACATTTGACTTATTACAGAAAACCTAGAAATTGTTTTACCTATCTGATTAAGGTTCTGAATAATGAGCTAAATTCATGTGATGTCATAATAACATGATAACTTCAATCACGTGTATCTAGCCAAGCAATTAATGCGCTTTGCTGATGCCAAATTTCGCTTTTTTTTTACCGAAATTTTCTTTTAAAAAGTACGTATTTGTCAACTATAACAACACACATTGGTAAACAAAATGCAATTTATTTATAAGTTCACGTATAGATACATATTTTTTTAAATCAAATTTGAACTTTTATCAATTTTACCAGCAGAACAAGTACACGTTTAATGTCGGTTCTAAATTCAATGAAAACCAGATGATTGCATTTATCATGTGACCGTCGCGAATAAAAAGTCTATTGTTAGCAATCATTGCATTGCTCAAGTGCTACGTAAGCTTAGATTGCTTTAAAATGAAATCATGAAAAAGTCTTTTAACCTTTTAAGATGTCGAATTTGTCAGTTTGGTACGCTATTTTTCTTAATGATCTCATGAAGTTACGCTCTCGCATCTTCACATATTTTCCATACATTCTTTTCTATAAGCAGAGTTTCTACGAAGATGGTATGCGGCAATTCTCACGAGAAAGCCATGCTCCATACATTTCCGAAAAAAAATTTTTACAATTTTTATGTTGATTGCAGCTTTTCAAAGACTAATAACCACGCTGGATTTAACAGCTCGTTCTGCTTGAATGACTATTTTACACTCAGTTCAGCTCTTTTCTTATCTCCGCGGATTTAATTCGAATTTTTTTTCTCTTATTTTGGTTCGTTTTGCTGAAGTATTTTGAAAAAAGAAAACAGATGAGATAGATGTTCGTGTTCATTCTTCTTGTTAAGAACACCATACCAAAGAATTCTTTTGATAACATTTTAATTAATTTCGTTCTTTTTCTTTGCTTGATGAATTGATTCCGACTGAGGAATGTTAAGAATTTGTAAGAACGATATTTTTTTTTAAACGCCGAATCTTTTTCTGAAGCATAATTTTGTTTAATATTTCTGTGATACCTAAACCACAAGGATGTAACGCTTTGACTCATCAAAAATGTGTGTTGTATTAACTTGTTCTTTTTTAATAATGGTAAATTTAAAATTTAATAACTGATGTACATTTTATTTAGATGAATAAAATTAGCTATTATTCAAATTTTATTAAGCTGGGATGTAATAAAATTTATGAAAATGAAATTATTATATTTTATTTTATAAAAATATGTATTATTTAATATAGTTAATAAAATAGGCATTGTGTTAGAACAAACTTTTTAGATATCTGAATTACTCGTACCATAAAAACACTAAATCCAAAGTAGTCAGTAGAATAGAGGTCAAAAATCACCAAAATTTTGATCATCGTTTATGAGAAGATACACTCTCTAGTTTATAATTATTAAAAACGAAAATTAATTCGTTAATTTTAAAGAAGCAATTATTTGTTTTATATTTGAACTTGATACTAAAAATTTGACGTTACAAAATATTTTATTTTGTACAAAAAATAAATAAGATAGTAAAAGTATATAGTAAAAGTATTTTGAAATAATTGGCAAAAGATTCTGAAAAAGCAGTTAATTTTTGCAGAAAAATCGCTTGTTAGAATCAGTCTTGTACATTGTCTGTTAACATTTTTTTCTCGAATAGAACCAGTGATGGAATTCGATTGAAATTTTGAAACATGCGGTATTTCAAACATTCTCTAAAAAATTGGACTCGAAAATGAGAAAAACATAAACATTTTTATGTTTTTCTCGCACACATCTTATGTTTTCTCATTACAAAATTTCTATGTATAAACATAATTTTATTCCAAATTTCAACTCTTTTTCATTAAGTACAAATACCAAATGATTGCAGCATATAAAGGTACGATATGCATTACAATGAAATGTATCATGCCAACGAATTGAAATCGATATGTGTAAGGTCAATGTGATGAATTTTGCCCGTTTTGGCTCATAGCCCATAAACAGATACAATTTATTATTGAGTAATTACGTTATAAATAGGAATACTGGTGTCAGATTTAAGTTTCTGCTCTTAACTGTTTTGAGACCTATAATGCTTCGTTAAAAGAGAGAGAGTTTGTTACTTGTGTATTATACAAACATTTTTTTTCTGTACTTAAATGTGGACATGAGTTCCTATTCTCACAATATGAAATTTAGAAAACAAGTTTAAATTAGCGATACAATCTCTTTTATTTTTCTTTGTGTGTAATGATATATGTTTCGGTATTGTAATCAACGTTAAGGGTTTTGGAAAATAAGTTGCCTGATAATCAGCTATTGTTTATAATTTTATGTACAAATTTTTTGTTTTGATAATTATATTTTAAGCCTGTTGAAAAGCTCTCAATAGAGTCATATTGCCCAGGATAAGCTTTCTAGTATTGTGATTCATATAATAAGTGTTATGGAATGAAAATTGTGTACATAAATATTGTTTTGAATCTGTAGACATCATTTCAATTTTTAATGATTTATTTTTACGCTTGTTAATTGGACGTTAAAAGGAATACATTGTAGTTATGTTTTATTTTTAGGTGAATTGTTATAAAATAGTTTTTTTTTACTTCATTCACATCTTACTTTCCATGCTCTAAAAACTGTAAATTAATACATTTCTTCGATATCTGGGATGTGAAAAATAACTTTAGAATTGAAGATTCTTAAAAAAATGTTCATGACACACATCCTACGATTAGTGTGTTATCGATTGAGAACTATTTCCTCAAATCGGTCAAGACAGAATTCCTTTTAGTTTTCTGTCGCCGTTCCGGTTGCGCATGTCACCGTTGGGCCACAAAGGGATGTTACGACGTTCTTACTGATGTGAATAATTGATTTTACTTTACCTAGAGGGCATTGCCTCGTCATTGCAATAAGAAATAATAAAAATCTTGTAGAATCCTGTAATTGTGCCTTGACAATGTTCCTCGGAAAAAAAGAACGGTTTACTTTTCTTTCTCTTTTTTTCTCTTGTCACAGTTCAATAATCACAGAATTCGTTTTTATCCATTCAAACTTTTCTTCTCATTAGAACAATGTTTATTCTAGCTTCGGTTGAAGATTTTGTGTGCCATTTTGTGTCATGAAACTCAGTCAACTGTTCTCAAAATATTTGTTTCTTTTCAAATAAAAAAATTTGTTTTTGTATAGAAAGTCTACATCTTTTTGCTTTTTTGCCTTCGTTTTTGCAATTATTGTTGTGAAATATTAGCAATAAAATATTAAATTAATGACATTAAATCTTTTTTTACAATTATTAGGCCACTATTTTTGTAAAAAAATAAATTTCTGCTAATTCCAATTTAGTGGTATATTTCCAATTAGTGGTGAGAAATGTTATAATTTCACAAACATAAAACATATTTCACATTGAATATTAAAATAAAATGTTTTTAATTGGAAAATTCTAATTATCTTAAGAATATGTCTTCAGTGTCATTGGTTTCCTGTTTGATACTGTTATTTCTTAAACGAATTTAAGAAGAGCAATTAATTTTAATTGCAAATTGAAGAATCGTTATGCAAACCTTACTGGAATTTAGGTAATTGAATGAAAGAATTCTGATACAACTTAACTCTACCATCGCTGAAACGAGAAAATCAAGCGATTGCTTAATTTTTTATGCTAGTTTTTAAGTTGGCATCATCTTTTTTATAATTTTTTTCGGTGACGGCATCCTTGCTTTATGCCCTAATTTTTCTTGAAACCTTAAAACAGATTAAAATGAAATGATGTACTATTTATTATGTATTCGAATGAAACTACAACAATCTTAATTTTTAATATCTTAACGAAGAAAACCATTTATTTTGATACACTTCATTTTTTTAAAATCTTTCTTGGTTTTATTTAATTTGTGATTATGAGATTAACGGCAGAGAAGCCATTTTTATAAAAATCTGATTTTCAAATTAAAAAAGATTTATTACTCTGACTTAAATCAAACCCAATAAAAAGAAATCGCTTTATATATTAATAAATATAAAAGAGGTACTTAATTACAACATATAATTATATACAATTTTAAACATTACGTAATGCAATTTTATTTGTAACTGAGTTTCAGTAACGGAATCTGATTAATTGGTTTTGTCAATAACACTTTCAAAAATACCAGTTTTCATTTTAGGTAATAATTATAATGACAAATTTTATAATATTTCTTATCGTAGTAATTGCAAATGATATATCTTTAAGAGTATACGATTATGAACGGTGCTTTAATTTTAAAAAAAATCATCTCATTTTTCATTTCAAATTAAATTCATTTTATTTTTAAGACTTTTATTTCGTAACAATTTTAATCTCCTTAAATGTAATTCTTTTAGAAAAATAGGCAGACACGTATATTTTTAATTTGTTTCGACTTTTGCGACTATTTTTAACACAGCTTTTATGGAAAGAAAGACATATATTTTGTTTTAGTTTCGCGCGTTTCTTTCTGAAATACACACAGGTAATGATATTTATTTTATTTCGTTATTTTTAAACTAGATTGCATTTTATGCATTATCCATTAAACAATTTATAAAATGTTTATTTTATGCCTGTTGCTTTATGAATTTAAATTACTTAAAACATTGCTTTAATGCTTTTTCACAACTTTATAAATAATTATTATATCCCTATTATAAATAGAGTACTGTTGTATTTTTGTGTAATAAAGAATGCAGCTTGTGTGTTTGTGAAAATTTCAAAAGATTATATAGACCAGGGGGGCGAACCTTTTTGGATCAACGTGCCATTTTTTGTAAACAAATGTTTAATGAGATATAGAGAGAGAGACGTGTGCCGTCAAATAATTTTGACGTGATAATTGGGAAGGTAATAAAAAACTAAATACTAACAACTCAAAACTCTTTATTTACTACGAAAAAAGAAATTTTTAAAAAATATTATAGTATAGATGTTTTAGTAATACGTGTAATTCAAATTAAAGTAACATTAGTGTAACTTCTGTTGCTGCAGATTGTGGATGACAAACAACTTATATTAGGATTGTAAGATGTTACTTTTAGTAGAATGAATGCTAAATTGGAGTCATCTGCCGCAAATGGTTTCTAAGCAATTAATTATTTTTGCTGTGGTTCACTTTTTTGACGAGGATTTCTGATTTGTCTCAAAATGCCGTTTTACAGACGATATGTTCTGCATACCTCTGTTTCAGAACATAAAACATTCGCCGCTTTGTCGCCTTAACGAATCATGCAATGTTTCTAGATTCACCCAGTTTGAAATTTTCTGTTACACGTACTATTTTGCACTTTTTGTTCTTTTGCTGAACTAGCAATGTTAAATAAAAGATAAAAATCGTAAATGTAACACAAATAAACTTTAAAATACAGTTGTGTTGACGAAATTGTCTATGCTATGCGTAGACAAATTTTGCATCATATGAGAACTGTAGTCCAACACGTAACTATGTGGCAATAACTAAGAGACAAAAATAAAACGCCGCCCTATGACCGATCACTCGCGTTTATTCGTAATATTTCATTGTGAACTTCGTTATTTTGAAATAAAATGCAAACCATTTTGATCACTGGCGTGCCCAAAATAATGTGTCGCGTGCCACTGGTTCCCCATCCCTGATATAGACGTTCCAACGACTGTGGCGAATTATTTTGGATTACACAATGCCTCTCATTTTCTTACATTATTTCCCCTAATTATTCAAATTAATTTTTTTATTTGCATAATTGAAACATATCTTCTAAATTTATGATACTTTATCTTAGAACCGCGGTTCTTCAAATGTGGTCCGCGATGAAGAATATTAAGTCAGTTTTTTTGTTTGCTTTTACTACGACATATTTTCAAAAAATACTTAACCGTTTTCTTAAAAGAAAAAAAAGGTGTTAAAAAATCTGTAAGTAGCAAAAGCAGTCGTAGAATTATTGAAGAATCTTTAAATTACTCAGCCATGTTTTGGGAGTCAGGAAGGGGTGTTCAAAATCTTGGGGGGCCGCGATGTCAGGCTGATACATAAAGGGGGCCTGCGGTGATCAAATTTTAAGAACCGCTGCTTTAATTCACAATTTTTTTTTTTGCCTAAAACATCTATATAACTGTTAGTTTTACAAATAAGACCTATTAGTGTGTTTTACTCTAACACGTGAATTAATGTGTGTTTCAATAGAAAAAAAAGTCTGATTGTTAAGTAGTATATGATTGTTTTTTTTTAACTTTCCTCGAATGAAATGTGTAAATATGTTCACATAACATTTTTCAGAAAAATAAATAGGTTTTCAATGGTCTTATTGCTTTCCTCTGAAACATTCTATTTAGTTTTTATTTATGCCTTTGCAATTTATAAATTCATTGATTCGTATCGAAAAATAGGCAACTTCGATTTTTAATCTTGCTAAATTTAGAAGTTTGACTCGAGTAGCTTTTTTCTTTTTGAAAAAATCAGAAAAATATATTGAAAATTTCACAATTTTTTTTTGTGGTGTAAAATGTGAGTGGTTTGCCCAAAAACTATTCTGGCTCATGTCATTTCTATTTTTGGATTGTTAAAAATAGCTCCAATTTCAACCACTTTTGCCATTTTCCTTGATTATAGTTTGATATTGTGCTGTTTTTTACCTTACACGTTGGATAATCCGACCTTGAATAATCGCCAGAGTCCCGTTGCCACAGCAACCGTATTGTAAACTCGCCACAGCTCGTTGGCTTTCAAGGAGCTTTTTATGGTTGACTATTTCCAACTCGTTCCTCAAGTGAGCCTCGCTTTATTCTATCCGAGTATGCTTCCTTGTTTATATATCGAAATGAGTTTTCTTCCGATGATAAACTTGTTTTTGCGTCCTTAGAATAATACCCAACACAGCCCAAAATAAAAGATATCGAAGATGTCGAATGTGATTGAAGTGCTGTTTCTGAAGAGAAAAGTGTTGAAGAAATATTAAGAATTTATATAGTTTTATTGATTTTTTTTCAGGAGATAGTTTTAAACGAAGAGTTTTTAACATTCAAGTTTGATTGTGAGCTTGATTTTTTGAAATCATAAAAAAGTTTCTAAAAGCTTTATGAGATAACCGACTTTGAATGACTTAAGGCAATTCTCTGAAAATACATTTATTATGGTTTATTTTTTTCCATTATTCGTTAGTTTTAACTTTTGAATTCGAATAGGTTGTTTTATTGGTGTAATGTTAAGTTTTAGAACACAAACTTGGAAGGCTTTTTCAGATTGAAAAATGCTCCAATAGTATTATATTCTGACTTCTCTATCTTAGGCTGAGTATTGTGTTTTGTTATTTTTATTTCCATTTATACAATTTTTTGAACAAAAATATTTTTTATATTTTGTTATAATGAAAAATTATCCATTTATTAAAGAGAACAATATGGTGAACAAGCACGCGAATTATATCATTGCAACTTTAAACAAATATTAGTACATTTTTTCTATCTGAATATATATTTTTTGAATTTGGACTCTGCTCTTTGACGTTAACAGCCTTGAGTGTTCATTTATTTAATACTACGTGAATTTGAAAAATCTCACTTTTTCAGTAACATTTTAAACAATTCATATATAATATGTTTTTGACTTACTGTTGAATTGAGTCAAATGTGATAATATGTATTTTGCTTTCTCTTAGTAAATTTTTAATCGGGTAATCGGAGATTAGCTGTACTTATTAATTCATATAAATTTTGATATAAATCAAGTTATGAAAATGTTAAAAAAAGTTATGAATGTTCTCATGAATATATTTATCTCTTGCATTTAATTATTTTCAGTAAATGATGTACGTTTTCTTGAATCTTTCTTTTTCTGAATGTAGCTGAACAATTCGAAAAAATATAATGCCTTAATTAATCCTGTTTAAGATTATTTTTAATATTCTGTTGGCATAAAAAATGAAATCATAAACAAGTTAGAGAAAGATACAAAATCAAATATTCATAATTAACAATATATATGTAAAAATTTTATAATAAATATAATTTTCTGTAGTTTAATTTTCTCGTAAAGACATTTGCCCCTCGATAATTCTTTAAATTTTAAATAAGTTGTTTTTTTTAAATATTTTTTGTAAGATTACTGTGTGACATTTATAGCATCATATTATTGATTTTTCAGTCATCAGTATTTCATTTTGTTTGATGTCACAAGCATTTATTGTTACTGGAATGAATAAAGTTAAATTATGTAATTATATGTTAGAAAATAAGTGAAACAAATTGAAATAAAATTATTTATAAAGAAAAAAAAATAATTGTGATAAAAATCTTACAATAGTTTTTTTTTATTTAGTTATATTTAAAAAACTTTTTCGAAAAATAATAGGAATTTGATAGATTGACCTGGTGTATATTTTGGAGAAAAATATCTAATTTTAATACTATCGTCAAATTTAATAGCGAAAATTAAACAGCTGAATACGTGTATGATACACCATTGAAAATTTTCAATGATTTATTTACTAACGGCAGGTAAAAATAAATAAAATGTAATTACGTATTTCATTTTAGTGATAAATGTTTCGCAATTCTTTAAAATGATTTTAATTGCAAATGCAGGATTTTCAGAATTAGTTTTACACATTAAAATTTAAAAACTGTTGAGTTTTTTCAGACTTAAATTTAATATTTTTTCTGTGAATAATTATTTGGTCCAATGAGCTCTGTACTATATACGTAAATATTCTCAACGAACGAATGAACTTTAATCTGTTTTAATTTAGATAAGTCCTTTTTATGAACAAATGCACAATTACATTAATTAATACTTAATTAGAAAATTCTTTGGGGAATTTTATAAAAAGCTTAAGGCTGCTTTTTTAACTATGTCAAGCATTGCCTTATCTTTAAAAAAATTTCTTTTCTAATTTGTTTTAATTAGTTATTGAGAAACGACCTTTGGAATTTTTTTAAACTTTCAAATTCCATTATTGTTATTTTTTATGAAAAAGAGCTTATTAAAGAACCATGGTTAAAAAAGACAATAATTATTGATAACTCGACAGGGAAATGTCATATTAAAAATACTTAAGTAGTTTTTCGTTAATTTTTTTTGGTATTATAATTCAACTGTAAATAATATTTATTTCTGATTCTTTATCCAGAATTATTATTTGGAAGATTGAAAAATGTTTTACTAGCGATAATATAATTATAGTTATAAACTTTTTTAAATCTTTAAAAATTTTGTCTTTGTGTTTTTCAATGACGTCGAATGTAATAGTAACCTGGCTATTTTTCAAGTTCTGTTACTACAGCTACTTACTAAACACAAAATCATAAAACTTAGAATAATACCTTTAGACATCTTACAAACTCCTAACTCTTAGATAATGTATTCTGTAAAACTACATAAGTTAAAGACTAAAAGAGAGAGTTCTCTAGAACTGTACAGGAGCCTCTATATTTTTTATAAAAAAGTTATTTTTTTACATCTGAGACCTCTAATGTTAATGTCTTCTCATAATCTGCGGTATAAAAATTTGAGCAAAAAGTAATTCGCTTAGAGTATTTGTGGAAAAAAAGTATGAAAAATAAACAAGAATAGAAACAATGATTCATAATAAAAGGTTTATTTTTTAATTACAAAAAATAAAAATGAAAAAATTAAAAACTTAGTTTTAATATATCTATATCTATCTATCTCTCTATATATACTTTTTTACTATACTGTATTTGAGAAACAAAAGTTATATTTGAATACTTGATTAAAATCGATAATTCAAAAATTTTGGATACAATAAAAAATGGACGTGTGAGTATCTATAAAAATTGCACTCTAAGGACTGCTTTTTTAAAAAGTGAGGTTTAACCAGTTTCTTAACCCCTTATTATCTGAAATAGGGTTGGAAGGGAGAATCAGTTTGATTCAAAAAGTTGATCGGTGATTCATTTATTTTTCTTACATTAGGTTTGTTTATATATTCGTAGTGAAAAAACTAAATTATTTAAAAAGTATAGTATTATATGAAAATGTTATTCATTTCGGATGTCTTAATTTCTAATAAGCTTAAAGAACAATGTTGCCCATCAAATGAAAAGTCTGATGTACATTTTACCTGCTGAGAGCAAAGAAAAAAGCCTAAAATTTATTCTAAATGTATCAGAAATAAAGTTAGTATCTGTATAGGTATTTTTAATTTTTTATTAATGTGCAATTTTATTTCTAATTGACAATCTGGCAATATAGGATTATAAAGTTAACACCTTTTTGTTGATGAAATTTACTACAGTTGGATAAAATATACTCATGTACAATAAATTGATTTTTTTATTATTGCTTTTATTCTTTTTTCAGTTTCACACTCTCCCTATATATATATATATATATATATATATCTTGTTCAAATTTTCAACCGTTAATGAAATACTTTCTATTCATCCATTCAAGTTCACATATATTTTTTTAAACTTGTATAGGATGACACTTGATGTTAATACAGTTTTTTCAAATATTAATTCATTAGTTAAATTAAAAAATGAATAAATAGTAACAAACAAAAACACAAAAATAATTGTCCAAAATCATATATAAAAAGAAAACTCTCTCTTTGTGTCCCTGTAGCGCAATGGATCCAGAGATGGTGGATTCGAATCCTACCTGGGATGGCCTAATTTCTGAGATGTGATTTATGAATGAATGATTAGTAACAAAAAAAGGCAAAAATAGAGTTGTTACACACCATTTTTAGAAAGGGAAATGGCTTTCTATTTTGCCACTTGATATTGTGATTCTGTCATATGTATATACATATTTATATTAATTGTAATTATTTAATAAAAAGTAACTAAAATAAAAATTTTCTTCGTTGACCTAACAAGGAATTGACTTAATTTTTTTTTTGTATTACTTGTCTCTGATAAAATGAAGCTTGTTACAAAAGACGTATTTGATGAGTTAGGTGATGTAATTTTTTGACATCTCGCTAAGGCCTTGTTCGTAAATACTCTTTCGTAATTTTCATTCGTGAATTTTCTTTTTTAGACTGAATTAATTCATCTAATTGGTTCAATGTTACTCAATGCATTATGCGTGTTCTGTTTTTTGTCTTTTATGCGTGTGTGCATTCAATGGAAAACAACACAGCTGTATCTTTGACAAAGGCACTATTTCCATTCCGTTGTGTGTAACAATTACAAAGTGTAAATTGCGTTATCAACATGTATAATCTCACTGATGCGTAACCTAAATGTCGTTCCCCGTTAGATCCGCACACACCGTCTACATCCATCATATTAAAGAAGACGATTGTTCTGGATTAAATGGCTTGCAGACCAGTCTGTTCAGATCGCCATCTCGCTTGTACTTTTCCTGGAAAACTCTTTTAATAGAGAGGCGCAAATCGCTTTTTGCTGCTGTTAGGTCGCGTGTGACGGACGAATTAAGCGATTCATTCTGGTGGCACTTGCCATTGTTTCATTCGATTTTCCTTTCATTTGCTGCCTTTAAACGAATCCACCTGTCACTCATTTGCGGGGCTTCCGACACTCGTATAGCGTGATCCAGGATAAATTCCGCAGTCACTGAAGTATGACTTTCTGTTCATTCACCATGTTTTCTCGGTGACCGGAAGACCCTGATACACGTTACGCATTTCCGGTGAACCTCCAGGTCTCTTGCAAAAAGGGCGGTGTTCGGATTCGGTTTTTTTTTGCCCAATGCCAACTGGTAAGATAGTCATCTGGTATTTAAAAAGGTGAAAAGCCTGAGGCCATGACCGACATCCTTTTACTTCTCTTTCTCTTTCTTTTTTGCTCAAAATAAAGAGCTTTTTATTTTCATGACTGGAATTTAATTTCGTTTTGTGCTTGTGTGTTACATTTTTGGAAATTTGATTTAGGTTTTGTGTGGTTATCTTTGGAGGGGGGAAAAATAATACTTTGAGAAAATTTTAAAAAATGTCTCCGATTTTTGGTGCAGTTTGCTTTTGGGAAGTATTTTCCCACCGTGAATTTAAGGCTGTATTAGAAATAATTTCAAAAGTTTTGGAGTATTTTACTCTATTTCTGAATGATTTATTAAATCCCACTATAAATCAACACGAGGGATATTGGCGACGGTTTTCGTACTTTTGAACCTCGTTCAAGTGATGAGGACGACATCTGAATAGGCACCACACTATCAAGATTACTCATAAATCCTTCAAATTTTCTAATTAAAAATATTAGAATTGATTTAAATGATTTAAGTCGCCTTTTAAAACTAGACGTAAGCTATAGATAAATGTACCCCATAATCTTGAGAGTCAGTCAAGTGACGAGGAAGACACTTGATCTATCATTCCCCTCTCCGGACTACCACACAACTCCAATGGGAGGACATTGAGCCACTATAGGTTTAACGTGCATTTGTCCTTCTCTACAGGGCGGATCTTCAACGGCATTAGGACTCGAACTCGTGGTTTGACAACGCCGGCCACGAGACCACGACCATAGTCACTAGGCTACTGGGATCGAAGTATTATACTAATAATAAATCACAATTATATATTTCATATGCAAACTTAGAATATTTAAAGCATTTTGATGCTTATAGAGGAAATACGTATATACGTTTGTAAATTTTCTTTACTTAATATATATTCTGAAGCCCAGTGGCTGAGTGGTTAGTGCAACCATTACAGATCCGAGGTTCAACCCCTGGGCTGAGAAAGGTCGACTCAGCCTTTCATCCCTTCAGTGGGTCGATAAATAAGAACCAAGCTTGCTAGGGAACTTAACACTGGGGGTTTCGCGTCAGACTCACCACCTGACCGGAACATCTGCTCATGCACCTCAGGGCCCAAAGTCAGGTATACTGAGTTGGGCACAGTAGGTCTTGGCCCTCATGGGCTGTTGCGCCACTGAGTTAAGTTAATGTATATTCTACGACGCCGTATGATAATACTTTAAAAAAAAATCTTACCTTGGAGATTAGCATAAGTCACCTTTTTAAAACTGATATATCATTATTAACTAGAAAATTTTTATATAGGTTTTCTTCCACTTTTTGATTCAAAATTAGAAAAAATGCGTGCATTGTTGAACATTAATGTGTCGAAAAGTTAGTTCACATAATAATAAAATTGAATTTTTAAAATCGCTTTTTACATTCTGTAATATGAAAAAACAAAATTGTTCATAAGGCATGTCAGCAATTATGTTTATCCTTATTGGTGTATCATGAAATATCTATTTCGTTAGTAGAAGTTTTACTTTCATATTTAATCTTTTTTTGATTTCTCTGTGATTTCATTAAAAAAACTTCAGATTTGTAACTTTTTGATTTCATATGAAATATTTCTACGAAAAAAAAGCAGGAATTAAAATAAAGTGGCATACCAGTGATTGTTCTTAAAAAAATCAATGAAAGCTGCGCGCATAAGATTTCTTTCTTTCTTTTTTTTTTTTTTTTTGTACTTACTTTGAGCTGGAAGGGGAAAACGTCTGTCTTGTATATGTATACTTCAAATGACGGAAACAATTCTTGCGTAAATCATAAAAAAATGTATTGTGTTATTTTCTTAAAGGTTTTTTTATTTCTATTTCACACCGAAGTTTTTCATGTGATTCAGAAATGTTGCACATTTCAATTCTGTTGCGATCATCGTTTCAGTAAAATATTAAGTTCTTTTATTTACAGTTCTATCTCGATTCAACAGACCTTAAAGAATTTTTTGAACATATTTGATTGTTTTATTTTTAATCTTGTTGGCGATGGAACAGGAAAAAAAATTTTTTTAGAGGTCTAAAGCATAATTTCAAAAACAAATTGAAAAATAAACATGTACTGTAGATGGTTGACAAAAATACACCTTGACAGGAAAAATATATTATTCACTTTTTGATTTATCTTATTACAAACTTAAGTGAGTAACAGGAACCGCGGAAAAAACAGATTATGAGAACTTTCTGAGGAAAACATTCATTTCCTGTCATAAGCTATTCTATCTACGCAGGTTATGATACTTATCGTTTACTGTCACAACTGAAGTAAACTGTTTACATAATTTGATGTATTGAAATCTAAATTTTTGTTTATAAAAAGATGTTTTGGATTCAGAACCGAAAAATGTTCAGTGTCTTTCGATTAAAATTGATTGATTTTGATTTCTTCTAATCGATTATTCTATTAGTGTGTTTTTAGTTGCTAAAGCCACCAACTTAGAACATCATAAAGTATAATAACATATCTATATGTCAGGCATAATCTCAGAATTCTTTCTTTTTTATGCGCAGACTGCATGGAAAATATTTGTTCGAAATCGTAAAGCATGTTAAAAGGAATCAAAATAAATATTTTTGCTGTATATGTGTCTCGAAACCCCTTGCTTTAGGGAAGAGGTCGTTATTGAGATCAATCGATATCATCACGTAGTTGCTTCACTTGGATTTTCAGTAATGTGCATTGTCTTACGGTTTCAAAGCTTGCAGATATCAAACTTCCAAATATTTTTTTACCTTTGAAATGGGGCTGCGGATTTGTAACTATCATTGTAGACCAAGTACCCCAATATGATTTTTATGCTCAGCTTCCTCCCTAGAGGGAGGTACCTGAGCTCTGACGATGCGGAATTGTACTAGGAACTTAATTTTGCAGAGAGCACTTAAGCCAAACGAGCGCTCTGGGGATCATTAACATGCTACATAATCATACGACACCAGGCGATTTTTTGCACCATGAAAATTCATCGACTTAGGCAGGGGTCGAACCCAGTGGCGTAATGTACACCCCTGCATTGCGGGAGGGGGGGCAATAGCTTGACTGACATCAAGTACGTATTTGGGTTTGGGACGCCAAACCTGATTTTGCATGGGGGCCCTAGTATCATCGTTACGTCAATGGTCGAACCTGCATACTTGAGCGTACAAGGCCAGCGCCTAATCAACTACGCCACCCAGCCAGCATCTTGCAGATATAAATAGACCAATTGCTAACCGATATCGAACAGTGGACAATTTCTTGTGAAATTATAAGTTCGATATAAATTATTTTGCTATTGTTAGAGAACCTAAAGTCTTCTTGAGATATATTAGATTGTATTGTTTCCTTACTATATGTGAAAAATTTTGAGAATATTTTATTTCATGCGAATCTTATAATTACATATCTTGTTTGATATCGCAAAATTTATTTAATGCTTTCAGTAACCAACTTTCAATAAAGTAATTCCCATTACCGGTCTCTAAAGATTCTTAATCCGTGTTGCTGAATGCAGACACTTTGATATTCATTTGTGAATTCACAGCTACCATTTGTTTATCACCGCTTTAAAATAGAAGAATTAAAATCTTTATCTGGTCTTCTTCAAGTAAAAGGGAACACACACCATTTTGAAAGAGTGGCAGCTTTATCCTTTGAAGAGTTCAGAGTTAAACCCTCCTACGCAGAAGCTTTTGTATCAGATATAATCAGTGGCAGACATGTGGAGAACAATGAAATTGCTCGAAATTGTGGTGAATAATTTCAAGGTCGTGATGAAGAAAGAATTGTTGAATCGAAGTTCCACCTTTGAAAATTAGGACCGGAACCTTGAACCTGGAGGACTTGGAAAGGGACCGTTTAAAATATCACGATTCTAGAACTAGATTCATTCCGCGCTATGCTACTGTATCGTAATAGATAAACACTGCCTACGTGAGTCAAATTAGTGAGGGGGGGGGGAAGAAACCGCAGTTCTATGACCGGTGGAGTGTATAAATAAGAACTTCTTGGACCTTATTAGTTTGTGGCAAATGTGATCCTTTTTTTTTTTTTTTTTTTTTTTGCTGGGGAAGTGAGAGAGAGATTATAGTTACAGATGTGTGAATTTTATTACTTTTAGTCTAAAATATTCTAATTCAAAGCCTATTCGTTAGAAAAAGGTTTAGGATAGTTTTAATAAACTGGTAAATATAGAAATAATAATTGGTAGTTACAGATATATATATTTTTTTCAGTTCTTAAAATTAATTTCTTAACGAACTTCTGCGGTCAAAAGAGGGTGTGTGTGCTTAGGGGGGATGGGGCAACGTCTAGCTAATTTTCTGAAGATGGGGAGGGATTTGTAATACTGTAGAAACGTTTTTACACACTTAGGCTGTATATATAATTCTCATTTCCAAGTATTTATTACTAAATCGTTGCATATTATTATATGCATTATTTATTTTTATTATAACTATTATAGGAAAAAATATATCGAAGTTTATCACTTTCCTTTCTTTATAGTATTGGACCTTAACCCCTTAATTGGTTTGCCCGTACGGTGTACGGGCACTGATATTTTCTTCTTTCTATCTTTGATTTGCACATGTTTTTAATTCTTATAGTGAAATTATTAGTGCTGATGTTTTTAAGAGATGCAGTTTGCCCATAGTCCTGAAATATATTCTCATCTGGGATTTTTCTTAGTGGTGAAGACGGGAATTTAGAATTTTGAAAATATTCCATAAAGAACAGGAAATGGCAAGGCAACAGTAGCGCATACAGGAATTTTTCAGGGGGAAGGTCCGGGGTCGAAAGTTCACCACTCTTGTATCATGATCCTTTTGATTTTGTCGATTTTCGGGAACAAAGCACAGTAAAAAATTAATTATTGAATAAATAATTAGCATTAAATAATAAAATTAATCATAAATAACAAATAATTAAATTTTACGTACTATATACTAAGAATTATAATCAATCGGAAAAAAATCAAGGACTTTTGGACCAGGACCCCCCTTGTGTGCGCCACTGCAAGGCAATGTGCAATTTGTTGCTTGAGAAGAAATGAAAATGGAAAGTTAAGTAAAAAAAAAAAAAAAAAGCCGATATATTTTGTCCCCATTGCAATGGTAGACTTATTATTGTACCATGCTTCAAACTGTGTGTGTATATATATATGCACACACACACACAAAATTTTCAACCATTTGAAAAAGAGTTAAGAATATGAATTTCTTTTTTTTAAGTATGAGAGAAATTCCTTTAAGATATATAAAACATTCTTCATAGCATGCGGAGTGTACTTATAAAAAGCAGACATTTAGGGGGGGATTGTGTTCAACAATTACTAAATATAAAATAGGGTAAAAACTGTATAAAATTGAAATTTTTTAAAATTCTTCCATTTTCGCATTTTGTTAAGTATCATGCTTAATTGCATGCAATAAAAATTGCCTTTTGGAACATTTTGATTAAAAAAAATGACCGCATATGGGGTTTAGTTTAAAATTTTTAAAATTAGTATTAAATTAATAGCATTTACATAATTTATTTTTCTTTGGATGTCCAGAGTATTTATATCATATATTTTGAATCACATATATCTAACAAGTATTTTGAGGATAAAGCTAAGAGATGGTTTTCTTCGAT
This sequence comes from Trichonephila clavipes, assembly GCA_019973935.1. Lineage (NCBI taxonomy): Eukaryota > Metazoa > Arthropoda > Arachnida > Araneae > Nephilidae > Trichonephila > Trichonephila clavipes. Next base: position 246,274 of record BMAU01019962.1, on the reverse strand, counting down.
AATATATGACATATGTATATGAAGTCTTCTTTGGGGGAAGCTAAGCAAATCTATACAAAACTTGAAAATTTATTTGAGTTGTATGAGATACGTAAGAAGTATTTGTTAAATCTTTTGTTGGGGATTTGAAATAGTTAATATAATCCCTTTCAAAGTTCTATATAGATAACATTATTCCCTAGTTGTGTAAAGCAATTCTCATCTGACTATGTTCAATAAGTATCAGAAATTAAAATTACTAAAATTAATACAATTATTTGTTACAGTGCATTATAATTTTGTATTTTATAAAAGTTAATTACAATTTAATTAATATAATGCGCAACTATTTTTTAACGTGTAACGTTAGATTATGCTGTAAAAATTTTGAAATATTTTATTAAATAATGTAACCACTCTCTAGACACCTCCCATTTTAACAGCTGAAAGATTTTCACGCCCTCTAGCGGGTTGAACAATATTCAGCGATAGCCAAGCTTCGGTACTGTAAGGACGTTCGAGACTAGCAAACCTTCTAACTTATTGTAGAACGCTAATGAACTTCTATCCATTCCTTAGTGTTTTCTTTTTTCTCTTACAAGTGTTCGAAGTTTTTTTAAAAAAATATTATCCCATAAGTGTTTTTCCCCCATAAATGAATAAAAGGGGCATCTTCCAATAGAAATTCATTATACTTGCAAAACATTGCATTAACGAGTATAAAATTATTTCGTGGAACCTGGGATCATAAACAACAGAATGTTCGCAATGTATGAAGAAAATCGTTTTCTTTAGATTTTTGTAGTCATTAACTCCATAGAAAACGTTATTTCATTTTGCATATACTCGCTTATAATTTCCTTTTCGATTTTTTATTTTGGCTTGTGGGGTTTGGCTAATGGAATACCAAGTTCTGTGGAACACAGTTCGAAGACCGTTGGTCTCAGCAATCTCATCCCCTTCCTCATTTTTCTTCTTTTTTTTATCCTGTTAATCGTAGAAGATTATTGAGAACTCTTAATCGATAAAAATAACAATTTTTGCAGTTGATGCTTATCAAAACTTGTAAATACTTAGCGCTTTTGAGATTAGTGATAAACCTCTCATGATGCAAACTTCAAAATAAATCGACTGTTTTATGAATTCATTTAAAAAAAATAGAAAATTCATGGTGCTATATCGTAAATGGGATCGTGATCTTAGCAATGATTTTGGAGTGAACAAATGTGTTTGAACTTCAGAGGTGTTCAGTTTTCACATTTTTTTCTACTCTCGTAAATTCCGGTTCTAATCTCTCAACTTTGTGAGAAATATTTTATAGTTTTCTTAGTAATTGAGTATGGAAATAAATACAAATACTTTTTTTTGTCAAAATTACATACGATTTAGAATTTTTATAAAACATAAAGTTTATTTTGTTCCACTTTTTAATTTACGACATGGTTATTGTCATATTTCCAAGAAATGCACCTTTTTTAGCTTTACAAATTTATTTAAATACTAAAAGAAACTTTGATAATTAAACTTTTTTGATGATCATACATATAAACGTTAAACTTAATTATAAGCATTAAAACTTAAAACATTGCGCTCAATACTAACTCGAAAAGTCCCCACCGTAAAATCTGTATAACCTTTTATGCAGCACTCTTTTTTCCTGTCTTCACTTCCCTTCTTCACCTTCTGGAGTTAAGTGGAAGTGGGCTGCATGTCAATGATATTAATTTGTTTCTTTATTTTTAAAAAAATCTCGAAATTACCGTTGTGAATATAGGGTAAGATTTACTCTGAATTGCTGAGAATATATTTAAAAAATTTCATTAATTTAAATTTTATTTTTAAGTTATTTCAGTTATTTAAAATTTTAAATGTATGGAGCTCTTTTTTTTATAAAAAAAATTCTTTGTGTGTGAAATTCTTTTAAAAAACGATATTGAATCTCGAAAGACATTAAAAAAAATAGGGGATGCATTAAAAGAGGAGGGATATAAATAATTATAAGAAAACGCGCTGAATGGTGACAGGAGTACAATTGCTTTCAGCATATTGCTCTGGAGTCACGACTTGTGAGTCAGTCATTTCTCCCATCATCGCGTGCGTAATATTTATTTATTTCTACTAAGTTGCTTGACTATTTATACAATTAATCATTTTACGTATTCTTGATTTTAAGAACCGACCTGAGGAAATGTTGTTTGTTGCATGAAGCGTTTTTATATGAATGATATAATTATTATAACAAAAATAAAAATTCTGTGTGCAACAAAATATTTGAATGGTGCGTCGACAAGTGCGTTCTGTTTTTTTTTTTCCTGAGTTCCTTACGGTAGATTAGGTGAATAAAAAAAATGGAGGTAAAATATCAGCTTTCATTTCGCAAGAACACAATTTACTAAAATAAATAAAAACATTTGATGTAACAATAGTTCCATGTAGTTTTCCTTGTTAATTCCTTGTTAAATAGAAAATAACTGCTACCGGCAGATATTTTGCTCTTTTGAGTTCTCTCTTTCTCACTTCATGTATATCTACAACGGCCATTTTGTGCGATAACTTAAATAGAAATCATGATATTAAGAATATATAAGTGTCATTTATGAATACAAAATATAAATTACGACTTGAAAAATTAAGAATTTGCAAAGATCAGGGGGAGGGGGTTATAAATTTGAGAAATTAATGACTCAATCAATTATGAAATTTGAGAAGAATGAAACTATGTAGGATTAGAAGTCGTGATAGCATGGTTCTTGTGCTATCACACAGTTCAATAGCTTGTTTAGATTTACGGTATCTGACTGTTTTGCATTGTATGCTCGTTACTTTAGAAATATTCAAACCAAAAAGTTGCATTTCTTAATTAATTTTTTTTGAATTCTCGAGATGAGATATCTTACGTAAGTTTACTTTAAAAAAATTCTTTCCTGTGTGATATGTTATTCATTTTGTTTGTCGCTTTTTCTGTAAATTTAATCCAGGCGATTATTAAAATGTAAATTTGATATTTAGAATATTGGCTCGGGTATTAATTTATTAACTATAATAAATATTGAAACATTCGAATATGTCAACATTATATTCTTTTGGGATTCTTATTATATATATATATATATATATATATATATATAATGTATCAGTGTCATAATAATAAAGTGATGCATAGTGACAATTATTTTTGCTTGTCAACGTGTTAAAATTTCTAAACTTGCAATTTTGATAATTTTGCACTTTAATGATTCTTTATCATTATTCTTTAAATGTTTCAGTACAATTGAAAAAAATTTTCAATAAAAAATGCCCACGTGCAGAAAATATTTGAGTTAGCTTTTCTATTACCTCACCAAAAATTAAATATTAATAACTAAATTAGTTATAGATTAAAGATTAATTAAATATAATATAATATAAAAAATTATTTATGAAACTAGATTGTTGCAAAAAAATTAGAAGGGAGAGGAGCAGCAAATTTTTTTTTTTTTATGAAAAAGTATAGGGTGGAAATACAGAAAGTTTGGAAACCACTACTGTGAAACTAATTTCAACCGAATTGCTAAACTCTGGAATTAATCACAATTACAAGTTCTTCAATGCGTACTTAATATGAATGCAGTTTGAAGATTGCAAAAATTCATCGATTATTTATATGTATTTAATGAAAGGGACTCTTCTCAAAAATTAATTGGAAAAATATTAATAAACAGTACAAGTTAATAATGCATTTTTTTGTTTTAATGTTTCGTATACTCTCTTATGAATATATTATTTTCAAGTTCTGATCGATAAAAAATCCAACCATTGATAATTATTTGAAGAAACTGAAAACACACACACAGAAAGTATAAACAATTGCGAGATTAGATTGTATTGTCTTATTTTTTTATTTTATCAATTTTATCTCAAAACAGATACTAAATATTAACAATTTCTTGAAACGAAATTGAAAATTATTCAAATATAATTGTTATATATCTACAATTCGCTATTGTTCTCCCCCCACAGCTACTGATCTTGTTCTGAGTATAGTTTGTTGAAATTATCAAATGAAATTTTTAAATGACTGCAAGTATTAAAATTCTGTTTGCAGTCATTCTATAGTTTTTTGGAAAATAAATTATGGATTTTTTTTATTTCCACGCAAGTGTTGCTTTAGATATGTTAAAAAAATTTCTTAAATTCGCATTAAAAACAAAACAAAATAGTGTCATCTCAGACTATCTCATTTGTACCGACTCTTTTTACTCCTTGGATTCTCTTAAGTATATTTCTTCATCTAACAACAAAATCATCGAGATCCAAAAGCAACTTAAAAGCCTAGAAGATAAAAACATTTCGATAGTTTTTGCATCTGTTCGTGGACCCACGGGCGTTCTTGGAAATGAGCGAGCCGATCGGCTTGTAAAGGCTGCCGCTGCCACCAAGCTGGAAATCGACATTGCCGTTAATATTCCTAAATCATTTTACAAGATCACGAAAGAAAGAATGGCGGGAAATCGACATTGCCCTTAATATTCCTAAATCATTTTACAAGAATATCACGAAAGAAAGAATGGTGAAATCTTGGAACCAAGAATATCTCATTTAAAATAAAGGGAGCTTAACAAAGAAATTTTTTCCAACCATAATAAGAGACTATCATGTGCTACCATTTTTATACTAATTACAAAATTACCCAATTTCTCACTGGCCATGGTAACTTTAAAAGTTACTTGAACAAATTTAATTTAGTTCCGTCATCTTCTTGTGGTTGTAATATTGGTTTTCGAAGAAAATGTAAAACATGTGCTCATTCTGTGTACCAAGTTTGTCAGAGAAAGAAAGATCCTAAGACTGGCTTTCATGGGACTCAATATAAACTGGGCTCCGAATTTTCTCCAACTTCTTTCCACCAGAAGTGCTTTTAAAAAGTTCTGCGAATTTGTTGTTAATATTTGTAATCCTTCATAACCTCAAGATTTTCTTCCTTCTTTCCTTTGTAATGTGTGATTAATACTTACTTCTGTGAGCCCCGTGTGATATTTTGGTGCACCGGGATTTTAAAAAAAATAATTATCTGTGAAATTTCGTAAGGCTTTAATGAATCTGCTTTTTTATTCATTAATATTTATACAATGACGCCGATTAACTTTTTTTACGAATCCTGGATTAAAGACATTTTAATTTTTATGCTAATTTATCATCATCTGGATTGAAAAAAATTATGAGAAATGTCTCTCAATCCAACCACTGCATATAAATGTTTTGCTTGTTTTCTCTTATCACGTGAAACTTCGTTGTTCTCTCAGTATCAGTGCACTTTCAAATAAATTTTTTTTCACATTACGTTAGAATGACCTGCCTTATGTCATTGTACGTGTTGACGTTTTAGTCATCAATCAACCTTCGAATTTTTTTCGGTGAATTCAGTGTTTGAAAAAGTAATTTTTTTAATCTCGTTTCTGTTGTTTTTCTGTTTGTTTAAAATTTTCGCTTTTTCAATATTAAATAAGTATATTTCGAGCATCTATTACAAAAAATATAATGAAATAATACTGTTGAAATATTACTATTATTGTGTTTTTCAATGTTTGTTTTGCCATAAATTCGTTTTATTAAACAGAAAGAATTTATGTTTAGTTTCTCCCCTGTTGCTATTAATAAGTACCGAGACAATAAGAGTGACGGAATAAGTTGAGAGACAGAATATTTAAAGGTTAAGTGCAATGTAATATGTACATAGAAAGAAATACTTTAAAGCATACTTTTTGTTCCTGGTCCTCCATTGAGAAAGGTTCCCTGTTCCCAGTGTTTTCTGAGTCATTTTAGATAAACTTTTTTTTGTTATTTTTATTTATTATTTTTTTTTACACTCTTATGTTTAAGAGTGTTGACAGAATAGAATACTACTGTCTTTTGTGAATTTATAAAGCATGAGCATTACTAAAAACCGCCCGATGAAAGAAATGGACCCCATCGAAATAGTTTTTATTTATCTAAACAAAAATTTGTTGTTCTGAAGCCAAGCTTTTTGGAATATTTGGTGAGGGGTTTCGTAAAAGACATGATTAATATATAAATTATTATCCCTGATTTTAATGAGATATTTTGTAAATATACACTTAGGAAATGATTGTGCTTTATTGATTACATTCACAACTTTTGTTCCTCACACGACAGGCCTTCTAGGTGTTTGAATTAGAGTTATGTGAATACACACACACATCTCTCTCTCTCTCTCTCATATTTCAGTTTCGAATGTAAATACATAATATAAGTTCATAGATTGTCTGAATTAAAATTTAATGGCTATAAAGACCACTAGAACCCAGATATTTCGTAGAAATGTATACACCCTAATCTTTTTTTTACATGGTCTTTTTTTTACATGATCTTAAAATAACACAATTTTTTAACGAATTTTAACGAAATTTTTTTTAACGAATTTTAACGAATTTTTTTACTCGAACTTTTTGTTCTGGCACGAATTTCAAAAAAAAAAAAAAAAAAAAAAAAAAAAATTGGAGATTCGTGCCCTCTAGATGAGGACGATTTGATCAAATTTATGACAGTTCATGAAAATAAAGAAGTTGATAATGACGAAGTTGAAGGTGAATTCAGCTATCAACAGCTGATTTAATTCGCGAGGGCTTGAAATTTGCTACAAGAATGTCAAAGTAATCAAAAGTTCCGTGTAGCAGGATATCAAGAATTAAAAGTAATTTGAGAAACTATGAAAAACAGCCCCTAATAACCGACTTTGTAACAACAAAAAAACCAACTGAGACTGTTAATAAAGAACGAAATTCTTCACTTGAATCAAAACTGACAGTTGTGCTAGACATTTTTGACACAGCAACTGATGATAGCATTTTTGATCCAGTTCGTAATAAATGTGCACGATTGTTATCAAGTAGCGATGAATAGTTGTTAGCTAGTGTAGTTTTATTCCTAATATCAATTTTAATTTTTATATGTTGTACATGCTCAAAAGAATGAATTTTCATTGAATTTTTTCAATAAAAATGAACTGTTTTTGCTTTATAAATATGTAACATGGATTTTATTACTTTTTTGCATGGGTTTCGGGGAAAATATTTTGAGATTTTTGATCTTGCACGATTTTTTAAAATTGTGTGGAACATATCCCCAAATTTACCATATGTCACATGTATTTTTTACAAGGTTTTCTAAGGAATGTATCTACCGTGTAAAAAAGAGTTGGGTGTATGATGTTTCTATAATAATTAATCAACTTTAAGTACCATATGCATCCTATAGGATACTATGTATTAGCGACCACCTACCGGTAATGAGTGAAAAATTATTGATGGTCCACAGAGAAATTGGGATTATATTTATATATTAAAATTTATATTTTTATGAAGATTCAGTTTCCAAAATGAGGAATAATAAAATGTGTTATGAATATGAATGATACTTTTTTTAAAAAAAATTTAGCTGCTACTTTTAGAGAAATTTCTTCTGAGTTCAGCGACGTTTTAGCTACTTCTGTAGGCGTTTGTATAAATGTTTGAAAGTGAGAGTTGGCAACGATTGAGTTAATGTGCCGCATAACATTTCAGTTTGTTGATATTGTTTTGCGTTGACGGTTTTTTTCTGCTTTTCGTGAAGTTTCTTCTCAGTGAAATGTTAATGTAAAAATAGAGACATAAATGTGTGTGTGACAATATAGTTATAATGGTCTGCCATGTGTAGTGTGTGGTCAATCATTTTTGTTGTCCACCAAATGTAAAATTATATATGTAGGGGTCCATGAAGCTCTAAAGTTTTTGAACGCTGGTACATATAATGTAAAGTCAAAATGGGCGTAAATTCGATCGCGATCGACCGGTGGACCGCCAAGACATTTTGGTGTGACCACCTTCACTAAGACCTAATAAAAAATTTCGTCAATTAGAAAATGCCCTTTGCTGTTTTTTGGAGGTTATTTTGCGAAAAAAATCGTTACATTTTCTTGGTTCCAGGTAAAAGTTCGCTAAATAGACAAATTCGTAAACTAGGGGCTTGTAAAATGGAGGTCCGACTGTATTGTATACCTTCTTTTAGAACTCTACCCTTATGCCACTGTGTGGACTGTAACACCTTGAAAAGGTTAGAAGTAGCCCGTACCCTGGAAAAGTCTGCCCACCCCTGATGTAAAGGAATACTTATTATCATATATGATGATTAATTTATTTGAATCCTTAACTAAATGTTGAATATTTTTCATTTACTTTGAATGTTTATCATAAGAGAAGATAAGGTTTGGAAAAACTTAAAAAGACGTATTGCTTGAATTTTAAAAATTTACTCCAGAAGATGAATTATTTTAAATGTTACATTATTAATAATTTTTCTTTGGTGTTTTTTTTTTATCATTTTTACTAAAATCTACTAATACAAGGATTTTTGTTTTTAAAAAATGAGCAAACAACGTAATTTCCGATTGCTGTTTTAAAAAAGATAACGTTTCCAATTTAATTATTTTTTTTATTCCATTACGAATGAAATAGAAGGAATTAATTCACGAAAATAACTCCAAAAGAATTTCTACTACAGACTTCGTTTTAATTTTGCCTCAAAACGTTTTAAAACAGAAATGTAGCCGACTTTTATATATAAGCTTTCAACAATTAGACTTGAATCAATATTTTTTGTCTGTAAAAGCTGTTACCGCGAGGGGAAAAAAAGTTTGCATTATCTTTCTTCCCCTTGCTTTCTTAGAACCCCTTGCGACAACATGCAAATGCACTGACCGAAAACCTGGCAATCTGACCCTGTCGCATGGCCGATTTCTGCGTAAAAAAATTCTCACTGGTGTTGTTTTCATTTTTAAGATGATAAGCTTTTATACTTGTCTTTTCTCTTCCGCATTTTCCTTGTGTTTGGAGAAACGTATACGGACATTCACATGCATCTACCGTGAAAGAAGAAATACATCTTCCCGTTCTTTCCTAGGTTTCAGTTCAGAACTGACAAAACTTTGGGGTCAACCAGGATATTTTTTTCACCGCTGTTGCCAGAATACAAGTTATCGCATCCTTGCTTTCCGTAACCATCCACGCGGTTTGTTTGCGTAACATGGAAATGCAATCTTATTGAAATAATCTGGTCTATGAGTCAGTGGTTCCTTTACTTTTCTCTGTTGATTTCCCTTATTTATTTTCTCGCCATTCGTTGTTGATAAAGAGAAGAGTCAGGATGATAAATGTGTTGGTTAAATGCAAAGCTGTTGGCGAAACGAGCAAAAATAATGAAATAAAAAAAAACTTTTGTAAGTTTTGATTTCACAAGGAATCGTTTGGTTAAAAAGAAAGTTGAGAAATAAGTTGTTTTAAGTTTTTGTATCAAAATATTTTCTTTCATTCTCGAAAGTACTCATTACCTGTTTAAAATTAAAGAGTTAAGCTTTTCAGCTTTTTTTTATGTTATGAGAATTTTAAAACGATGCTGAGATTAGCTACTTCTGAAAATAAAATAATACTGATTAAAAACTTCAAGGAATAGAATAATATTGATTAATTACTCCAGAGAATATATATATAGAATAATATTGATTAGTTACCTCAGGAAATGGAATAATACTGATTATTATTTTAATAAACTCCAGTACATGCATCATTCTTAGAAAAAGTAATCTTATTTAGAGGTTGTTTAGAAAAAAATGTCTCTAAATTAAGGGATAAATATTGTATTATTTAATGGAAATATTATATCGCATATTAATGGAAAAACAATTTTACTCCGATTGTATTATATACGCATATATTCTATCATTATTATTCTTTTAGGAATAGTCTTTAGATGATTTGATGAATTTTTTAATCACTAAATATTATTATTCATTAAATCGACGAATAATATTCTAATTTAAATGTATTGAAAACGAAATTGCTGTGAGAAAAATAATATTTTTAAAAGTTAGTATTTATTCTCGAGCCCTTATCATTTACGTAAGTATTTTCAGCATTGAAATATTAATTTTCTGGATTATCTAGACATATAATTTGATCTGTAAATAAGATTTTCTGATGAGTAATGCTGGTTGACACGACTACGATATACGTGACTCCCGTCAAACAACATTAAATATTATTACAAAAGCTGATACGCAAGACTTTTTACATGAAGGTTATGGTAAACATATTATATTATTTGATAAGATATATTATTTACGAAGTGATGGACACACACACACACACACAAAGTTGCTGTTTGAAACAAATGTTTTGAAAATATTTTTTTCTTGATTAAACAATTCAATCCCCCCACCACCAAAAAACAGGCAAATTTTCCAACACAAGGAATATTTAAGAAAATCCATGTGCCCCCAAATTTCTTTTACTTTGATATCTGGTTAATAAGTTATATGCTTATGTATACGTGAAGAAATATTTAGATTTTTTTCCCCAAATTTTTATAAGACCAAAAATAGTTTTCTTTTGATCATAAAGTGTAAGATACATGTGGGAGACAACAAGGGGTCCAAGACGTTTCTTTCTTCTGGTTTATTTAACATTAAACAAAAATTAATTAAAAAGGTAGTTTTTAACAGATAAGTTTGACGATGATATGCAGAAGGTAACGCCTGCTCGCGCACCTCTCTCGTTCTCTCTTTCAAAAGTTTTTCTCAAGAGTCAAAGTTTTTACAGTTTCAGTTCGTGTTTTAGCTGCGCCTGCGCGCGAAGACTGCTTGGTTTTGACTGCATGCTACAACGGCCATTCTGACCGTACGCTGTCCGCAGCGGTACTTCCATGGAGACCAGAGGAGAATCTGAAACATACAAAAAAGACGGAACAGACAAGGACTATACGACAAATACACAAAGATTTAACATATCATAGTTTTGTTGAACTAGACAGTTTCTCCATCATGTGAAGGCACCTCTTCGACATCCGGAAGGTTCCACAGGAAAACATTGTGTTTCACAGGCATAAGAACGTCTTTTTTAACAAGTTGATCTTTGGTTGAACGCATCGATATTTTCCTCTGTAGAGTTCTGGACGTCTGTTCAAAACGATTTCTCTTTTTCCTTCGTTTCCACTGCCAAGGCTCAAAGATCCTTCGGAGCAACACAAACCGTCGATGTTCACTCTTCATAGGTAAAGGGTTAGGTGAGCGGGAGATAAATTCCACGGAACTCGTTTTCATGGCACAATTGGCTTTCTTACACAATACTATATCAGAACATTTTTCTCTTACAATACTCAATTTTAACTTAGTACTCTTAATTTTATTACATTTATAATCCTTAATTAGAGAACTCAAATCATTTCTAGTATTAAAGTTTTAACACGTGACAAATCATAACTAGAGTTTTCTATCACATTTGAAACGGAAACATTTGGAAAAGAAATAGCACTAGAATAAGCATAAGCATGAGCACCTAAAGAGGATTCACTTTCATTCAATAAAACATCGCTCTTTGCGTGGCCTAGTTTTTTTATTTCAGAATATACACTGGGATGTATAATAAATTCTTCGGTCAAGGTCGGTGATATTGCCGTTCGCACACTTATACCGGAAGAGTGTTGATTAAGAGAAAGATTTATCGGTTTAACTTCTACCATTCGCTTTTCGCCAAAACATGAGCTTAATGTTATGATTTCTTCGGAAGGTGTTTGCACTCTAATTAGTGAGGAATTTAAAACTGGGATCTGGCAACCTGAATCGATCAAGGCTGTTACGGGCTGATTTTCCACAAAAATGCTTACGTATTGAAGATTTGAGAATTCATCGCTATTTTGTTTTTCGCTCTCGACTTTCAAAGTATTCACGTTTTTATTCTATTATAGATGTGGTCGTTAGATTCTTTAGGTTTAAAACGCTTCTCACAGTCTCTTGCGCAATGAGATGAATCACCGCATATATAGCAATTTTTATTTTCTCCTTCAAGATATTGGGGATAGTTCTCTTTAATCTTTGGTTTAAAGTTTTGTGATCTATTTTTAAAGGGGTCTTGGGTATATCCATAAGTAATAGGAATTTCTTTATGTGATCCGTTTTTAGATGAAATATAAATATCACACTCTTTAGCTAAATCAATAGGCCTAAACCAATCTTCTGCTTCTCGAATGCCAATATGAGTTGCGGTTTCCTTATTTAAAGTTTCAAATAATTTATCAGAAATTATAAGATCACATAGAGATTCAAAGGAATTAACTTTTCTTAACGAACAATAATATTGGAAGTTTGCCGTCGATCTTGCAGCAAATTGGATGTATGTCTCGCCTGATGATTTTACAGCATTTTTAAATGAGTTTAAACACTCGCGAGGGGTTAATTGGAATTCTCTGAGTACTATAAATTTTAGTTTTTCATAGTCATTTAATTCCTCTTCTTTAATATACAGTAAGACGTTATGAGCTCTTTCGCCCAGAAGATTTATTAAAATTTCAGATTTATATTCGTCATTTATTTTCTTGGTTAAAAATGCGCGTTCTAATGATTGGAAGAACAGATTAAAATTTTCAGATCTGGTGGGAACAGGAAGAGATAAAGTTTTAATACTTGTTATCATATTTTCTATGTTAGTTTCGAACTGTTTCTCTTCGACTTTAGCTGCAGGATTTAAACTTAATGCTTTATTTTTAGCCCTTTGAAGTTCGACTTCTTTTTCTAACTGTGTTAACTGTAGTTTTGCGAGCTCAATTTTCTGTTTTTCTAAAGTTACCTCTCTTTCGTTTCGCGATACTCTCTCATCTATACAGTTTTGAATTAAAGTTTTAACGAAATCTGGATCACTTTCAAATGTACTACTGTTCTCAATTTTAGTCTTTAGTTTAACTATGGTGTCCGTACTCTCCACAGTACCGTCTAGATTCTCAACAACTCTTATGAGATCCTCTTTAAGAGCGTTTTTATACATTTTAGAAAAATATGGAAAGATCCTACCTTTTTTTTCTCTAGCTCCCTTGTTGCTCGCACGTACGATGTATCCAATGAAGAAAAATTTCGATTCCACTGATTTCACCTCTTCGCAGGTAATATAGTTGAAATTGTTCGAATTGACACCTCTTCGCAGGTGTTTGTGAAATTGTAGTTCCGGCCTCTACACAGGCGGAATTTTCGACGATGGGTTCCAACCTCTACACAGGCGGAATATTTAGGGTTCGATGAAAAATATAACCTCTACACAGGTTATTTTGTTATTTGTTCCGACCTCTACACAGGCGGAATGAAGTTGAAAAATTCAACCTCTACACAGGTTGAACGAAGTTTCCGAAAAATGGCGGCGCGTCTCCTCCACGGACGGCTTTTGTTCACGTTCCAAACTTTGATCAAAATCGAAATCTTTTTTCAATCCCGGCCTCTACACAGGCGGAGTATTCATGCTCAGTTCAAACCTCTACACAGGTTGAATATTTATGCTGAGTTCAAACCTCTACACAGGTTGAACGAAGTTTTCGAAAAATGGCGGAGCGTCTCCTCCACGGACGGCTTTTGTTCATTGTCCAGACTTTGGTTCAAAATCGAAATTTTATCGATCCCGGCCGAACCCCCATAATTTGTGGGAGACAACAAGGGGTCCAAGACGTTTCTTTCTTCTGGTTTATTTAACATTAAACAAAAATTAATTAAAAAGGTAGTTTTTAACAGATAAGTTTGACGATGATATGCAGAAGGTAACGCCTGCTCGCGCACCTCTCTCGTTCTCTCTTTCAAAAGTTTTTCTCAAGAGTCAAAGTTTTTACAGTTTCAGTTCGTGTTTTAGCTGCGCCTGCGCGCGAAGACTACTTGGTTTTGGCTGCATGCTACATACATAACATTTATTTCACATTTAACAATGTCAAATCTAGATTTTAAGCGGGAATATCAAATGGAATGGTTTACTAAAAGTAAACATCCTTCAGGTATAATGAATGGTCATAATTTCTGTAAAATTAAATTATTAAAACTTTTGGTAAACAGAGAGAAGAGACTGTTAGAATTCTAAATAATTGCAGCAGAAGACGACTAACTTAATTTAAACATTGGAATTGTAAATCACTCTAGTATCCACAATAATCGCCTCCCAGTAATTATTTTACAAATAAGTTTCTTCACGTATACATAAGCATATAACAATTAAAATATTTAACTTTCTTTGTGTATTCATATTATATTCATTAACTTTTTCCCTTGATATATATATGATGCCTAATGGTTGTTCATCAGGTGTAATCTGATTGAAATTATTTAAAAATCTAAACTATTTATAGATATTGCAATTTACTTTAAACTGACAATAGTGTAGTTGAAGAAGTTAATTAGTTTCATTTTTGATATTTTATTTACTTAATGCAATTTTTTTAAAAAAAGAGTGAAGCAAAAAGTTAACGCACAGTACGCTTATTTTTCTTTTTTATGCCCAACTTATGAGAACATATCGTATCGTAGAATTGCTTGAGGTTCGATTTCCAGTCTTACCCCATCGGTGCCTCTTTTGAACTCTCGCCCCTTTAGTCAAGGCCATAACCTTGCGCACCCTCTGCCTAATTCTCGTCTCTACTTCTCTTTGTACCGGAAAAAAAGTACTTTCAGTGCTTTTTTTCCGCTGTGTAAGTGTGATAACATTTGTCGTGTATGGAATTTATTATCCCAAAATATACATTAAAAAGCGAATATTTATTAAAGTTTTTGAGTCTTTTCTTATTGTACACTCTTTTTTTTTTTAAAGTGGGAATTTTATAAAAGTTTCGATTCTCTCTTTTTCTTGAAGCTTTTTAAAATGCTGTTATGTTTTTATCACTTTTCGTTTTTAATGCAGAATGTTTCTCTTTAAAACTGAGGATGATGCGTTTTAATATTATTTAAACGAAATGCATATACCATTACTTCTCTTACGTTTTTCAAATGTAATATTCTCTCTATTTGTGCATTATACTTGGAAATCCTTTAGTTATACTGTGAACATTTCTTTTTTTACGTATTAGTTATTTAATAGCAATAAATAAATTGAAAATAAACAATGAGAACACTGTGGCATTATGTGACATCAATAAGATCAAAATATGTTATCTTTTTGACACTTGTTTCGATTATTAACCGTGAATAGTTATGACCCCTTTCTCCCACATATAGTGTTAAAATGACTCTAATAGGATGCCCTATAAAAATAGCTTGTGTGTGTGCAAATAATTTAAAATGTGATAAAAATAATATGATAAGTAAATTAATTTTTTTGTCTTATCGTAATTATTCTGTGT
This sequence comes from Trichonephila clavipes, assembly GCA_019973935.1. Classification (NCBI taxonomy): domain Eukaryota; kingdom Metazoa; phylum Arthropoda; class Arachnida; order Araneae; family Nephilidae; genus Trichonephila; species Trichonephila clavipes. The sequence continues at coordinate 231,130 of BMAU01019962.1, read as the reverse complement.
TAAATTATCGAAATTTTACAGCATTGCTTTAAATTTAGATAAGATCGCAAAGATTCTGTAATTAATTGCAGTTATTTTTAACGTTCAGGACATACTTACAAAGGAAGAAAGTTGACGAAAATATTATCAAATTTATATGTATTTCCTTAATCCACAATCCGATCTTTTGTATAGTCTACTTGAAATTTTTCAAGTCGCATGTCTGCAAAACTTTTTTATTTTGGTTACTAGCTATAAAGTTAGTACATGACTGGAGGGCAGTTTATATATGGGAGTCCGAATAAATCTTCGAATAAAAATCAGACTCTTCAGAAGGCGGGATTTTAGATTGGCGAGGTGGTTTGTCTAGGGGTAAGTATTTAAGGGTGAGTGATGAATTAATTGAATCAAAGTCATTTAAACACAGATACTTCATTTAAGTAAAAAAGAATTTATTTAAAGTTAAAGGGAAATATTTACAAAAGGGGATATTTACAAAGAGAAAGAAATGCAGGAATTAGGTTAATTAAAAGTTGAGTTATACCTTTAGAAGACGGGGAAATAAACCTTTCTCATTCTTGGACGTTAGGACTGGTGGTGCCGCGCAGGGCGCGAAAATGCGGTAAAGACGTGACGTGTTGAACAAGCAGTGGTTAGTAGGCCTCTGCCGAAAAATTATTCAAGCCGGAGCTACGAAAGCTCACTAGATGGCGCTGCTTCGGAATGCAGTAATAAATAAAATTGAGATTTATGGTCCTCTGAAAAGGATATGACTCAACCTTTTAACAAAATGTTTCAAAGGGAAAATCCTACAAAATCACCCTCTCCTGACAGAGCTGGTCTCTCAGCTCTTACAAAATGTTGAGAGCTAAAGTACTTTAAATACAAACTATTTTTAGTTACAACTATAAATTTGATGATTATTGGAATGTGGATGCAATAAAGACAAATAATACGATTCTTAAAGATAATAAAATAAAATATTACAGATGAAAAGATGTATACCTAATATTCACAATTCCGGACCTAAAATAAAGCATATAGAAACAAAATATTCTATGTTGTGATCTACAATTAACTAAACCATAAAAAAAATTCTTCGCATCAATAGAAAGATAAAGAAAAATACGAAAATATAATAAATGTTACAAGTGAATATAAAATGATTAATGGAAACGCGTGTTACCATAGAACATCTATTAATTTCTCAAGAGGGATATGAGAGAAAAAAAATTAAAAATAATAACAAATTAAAAAAATTCAATCAAGCATAAAAATGTTTCATCAAATCAGCTGAGGTGGTGGTTGAGTTCGGTCCATCGTGCTGACCAACCTTTTCCACTTCATACCTATCCTTGGAATTAACTTTTGTTACTTTGTAAGGGCCTAAGAACTTTGGTCTTAGTTTCAGTCCAGCTCCAAATTGGGTTCTTTGGATGGCTACTAAATCACCTTCTTTGTATAACGAAGCTTTCTTTCTTCTTCTGTTATACGTCTTTCTATTTTCAGAATGCAGGGTTTCGATGTTCTTTTTTGCATCGTTTCTTAAAATTTCGCGTTGTTCTAGTAATTCTTTCGCCATTTCTTCTAGAAGTAAGTCTTTGATTAGGATGTCTTCCTTGTTACGCATTTTGGTTCCCACTAATAGTTCGAATGGTGTCCATTTTGTACTGCGACTTATAGTACTATTTAGTATTCTCTGTAATCTGTCGACGTATTTGTACCATTTCGTTGAGTCGTCTAATGATAGTTTGGTGAGAACTGGAATCAAAGTTCGATGAATTCGTTCAACTTGTCCGTTTCCTCGAGGAACACCTGTCGCTATTTGTAGATGTTGAATGTTCTCTTCATCACAGTAGTCGTTGAATAATTTTGAAGTGAACGCTGAACCTCTATCAGAGATAATTCTGATGGGATTACCAAAGGTCTTCTGCTGTTGTTTTAGTTTTTCGAGGGCACTTTCAGCAGACACAGTTTTGACGGGATATAGCCAAGTAAATTTGGTAAATGCGTCTACTACGGTGAAAATGTGTTGATAACTTTTGTTTGTGGAGGGTAAAGGACCAATGAAGTCAACATGGTACGTACTTAAAGGAATGCTTTCCTTAGAAATAGGATTCAAAAACCCTTCCTTTTTGCCAGTTTTCTTATTAGCTAAGATACATGGAACACAATTAACTATTACTTTTTTAACGACGTTGGATAAATTTGGGATAAAAAATTCCTGTTTCACAATTTCTTCTGTTTTTCCTACTGAGAAATGACCATTTTCGTGAATCAATTTAATTAGTTCAGCTTGCATTGCTTTAGGGGTTACAATTAATTCTCGACCATTTAAGTACTTGTAGAGTATACCATTTCGCTCAAAAAATTCTTCTGATTCTTGCTTCTCTAGAAGTGATTTCAATGTTTGGATGTTGTCATCTTCCTCTTGTGCTTTTTTAAGCTTTGAAGTTAATGTATCATTGCATACCATCATTACGGGATATCGGCTAAGAGCATCAACGTGCTTCATACGACTTCCAGCTCTGTGCTCTATTTCATAATCGAATTCTTCTAATTGAAGCGCCCATCTGGCTATGCGAGTAATTAGCTCCTTTTTTGCATAGTCTTCTGAAATGCTGAACAGTCAGTTACTATTTTAAAGTGTTGTCCTAAAAGATAAACACGAAACTTCTTTAATGCGTTGATAATTGCTAGTACCTCTAATTCGTAGCTGTCATACTTTTCTTCTGCTGTATTTGTCTTTTTCGACATGTAGTAAACGGGATGTAACTTTCCATCTTCTGCTTCTTGTAACAAAATTGCGCCGTACCCTTGTTTACAGGCGTCTGTATGCAGTTCTGTTTTTCTTCCATACTTGTAAAGGTGCAAGATTGGGCCTTCGGACATGATTTTCTTCAATTTTTCAAATGCTTCTTTTTGTTGAGTCCCGAAAAAAAAAAAAAAAAAAAGAGGTTTTCTTTTTCTTGTTAAATCGCTAAGTGGTTTAGCTATCTTTGAATAATCCTTGATGTACTTGCGGAAATACCCAGTTAAACCAAGAAAACTTTGTACTTGTTTTATTGTTGTTGGTTCTGGAAATTTTCGGACAGCTAGTGTCTTCGTGGGAGATGGTTTAATAGTTCCGCTTTCTACAATGTGACCTAGAAATTCAATTTTCTTTTTTAAGAATTGGCACTTCTTGAACTTAATTTCTAATCCGTATTTCTTTGCGACTTCAAAAATAATTTTAAGTTTTTCGAGACCTTCCTGTTCGTTTTTCGCTGGAATGACGAGATCATCTAAATAACTGATTACAATTCCTTTCCGAGTAAGATCTCTAAATATACTTGATACGTAGCGTTGGAAAACTCCTGGACTTGTGCTTAGTCCGAAAGGAACTTTGTTGAATTCAAATTGTCCATCTGGGACGATAAAGGATGTATACTTTCTGCAATCTTCGTCAACATCGACGTGAAAGAAACCATTGCGTAAATCTAATGTAGAATATACCTTTGCTTCTTGCAAAGTGTCTAAAACATCTTCGATGATAGGTAACGGAAATTTATCTTTCACAAGCTTCTGATTCAATTTTCTGTAGTCAATGCACATTCTCGAAGATCCATCTTTCTTTTTACCATTACGATTGGACTTGCATATTCTGAAGAACTCGGACGTATAATGCCTTCGTTGAGCCATTCTTCTATCTGTTTGTTTACTTCTTGTCTTTCTGTGAAAGCTAGTCGACGAGGGTGTTGACAGACTGGTTCTTCGTCTTTTAAAATAATTCTCATTGTGACGTCAGTAGATGCTGTTTTTTCTGGCTTGTAGTCTTGAATTAACTTTTCAAGTTCCTTCTTGATTTGACGATTTTCAACATGACGTAGGTCTAGTTCTTCTTGAAGATTTTCAGCAGATATTTGCATAAGCTGTGCATGATTCTCATATTTGTTGAATTTAACTCCTTCTTTAGTAAAACTTATCGATGCTTGTTCCAAAAGATCTGATCCAATAACTGCTTCGAATTTTAATTTATCAGTCGGTACAACATGCCAAGTTAACGAGTAATTTTCATCATCTATTTTGAACTTATGTTCAAAGGAACCGATAGTTGTCACTTGTGCTTCACCAATACCTGTGAGAAGCATCTTGTTCTTCGATAATTTTGTTGGATCCATTATTCTTCTGCTTGTGTTTTCTCGAAGCAAACTTACGGTACTACCACTGTCTATGAGCGCCGTGATTTTCACCTTTCCAAAAAATATCTCTTTAGTACGTAAACCTTCCTTAACGATGAGTGTGCAAGTTTCTTTTGGAGGTTCTTTGAATTTCTGCGATTTTGAATAGTTCGTCTGAGCATATGCTTGGAAGCATTGTGATTTGAGTGTTTCTCGTAATTTTTGTTGTAATACCCTTTCTGCGCGCTGTCTTGATATCTTTGAACAGATTCGTACTTGGTAACAGGGGCTTCGTAATGTTTGTTGTAATTCGTTGACGCTGGAAACTTCTTATCTTTCCTGTTATACTCGAATTTTCCTGGTGCTTCATACCTGCGATTCTTTTCTGTGAATTTGTATTCTTGTTTCTTCACAAATGGACTGCTAGATTTTTGTTTCAGAGTCCTTTTAAAGTCTTCGAATTCTTCTAGTTTTTCTGCTAATTGAACAGGGGAGTTCATATTTGCCCATTCATCAAGATAATATTCTTTAAATTCAAAAGGAGTTTTCGTTTGAGTTGATCTGTTATGATTAGATCTGATAACTTGTTGAAAGTATCTATCTTCAATCCATCTATCCATCCGTTGAAGTAAGTGTTTAACTCATGGTAAAAATCAATCCATGTTCTTTCAGGTGCTTTTTGGTGAGTGACAAATAGTTGTCGAAACTTTTCTGGAGTTAGTTTAAAGCGTTTCAGCAGTAAATCTTTAACGTGTTCGTAAGAGTTGGCTTTATCGTCAGGCTCTCTCGCTATGATGTGAGATACTTCCGTCGGTAACAAGCCTAACAGATGAGAAACCCAGTTTTCTTGATCAATATTCAATCTCTGCGCTTGACGTTCAAATAATTTTAGATAAAGACTGATGTCTTCTTTCAAATCAAAACGATGTATAAACTTTGAAATTTCTTTGACGAGAAATTTAGTATCACTTTCTTTGGATGTATCAGCGCCTAACTTGGATTGTGTTTGGATTCTTAACTTTTCCAACTCAAATTCATCTTTGCGTTTTTGCTCATCTAACCTCAATTGTTCGAAGCGTAATTTTTCTTCTCGTTCTTCAATGCGTAATTTTTCTTTTTGCTCTTCAATGCGTAAATTTTCTTCTTTTTGCTCTGACTTTGCGATCCTCAACAATCGTTGAATGTATGTTTTTGGTCAGTTCTTCGTCATAATTTTCACTACCAATAATTAGATCTTTGAGTGTGGCGATGGTCATCGATTTATCGAATTTTAAATTTAATTCCGTGGCTAAGACAAATAAATCTTCGCGTCGACCTTTGCCAAGATACGCCATTTTAAAATTTAAATTTAAGTTTAGATAGTAACCAAAGGAATAAACAAAATTGTTACGCGTTCAAACAAAAACAATGATGTTGCTATTGGCAATTCTCGTTTGCATTTACAAAAATTCTCAAGTTAAAATGATATTGCATCAAAATACACTAAATATACATTGAAATATTCAAATTCTATTCATTTAGAAATATTTTAAACCAGTAACGTGTAAAGACAACAGTGCGAGCTAAAATACGTAATGCTTAATTTAAAGTAGTCAAATCATTAATTTCAACTAAAAACAAAACCTTTTTTTTTTAAACCATTTGATATATCAGTTCTCATTTCGTTATAATAAATGCAAAAAGAATTTGAAAGAAAAAATAAATTAATATAAATCTTGTTTAGGAACTGTGATTAAATTTATTGTGATATGAAAAAGTTAATCATTTAAAGTTCTTTGCTGAAAAAAGCAAACAATTAGAAGTTAGTCACTTAAGAAAAATCTCATATATATTTTTTATTACACCAATAAAAATAAAATCTTTTTAGGATCTCATCAGCAAATTTTAAGGATAAACACATGTTTCAATAGAAAGCATAATAATTCTGTCAAAAATGAACTCAAAATACTTATATATTGAATGATAAAATACACCATTAAAAATAAGATTATACATGATCTTTCATCAATTCTAAAAAACATAGCATATTCTTTCAAAATATATTTCTGGAATACTCGTAAAAAATAATTAATTACTAAACAGCTGCAAGAGAAATGTTACACTATATGAGTCATCGAAATTACGATTGCATCCAAACGGAAAATGTTTAGGAATGGGAAGACATTAATCTCTTAGTTCAAGGTCGATGACATAACCAAAGAAATGAAAACTTTTCACACGCATAAAATTAAATGCAATTCGTTAATAAATGAGATACAAATAAATAAAAAAAACTTGAATATTACGTACGACTTTCTTAATATTTTAAAAGATATACTTGTAGAAAATTTTAATTGATACGATTTCTATACACAAATAGAAAAATAGTATTTCAGAAAAACACACATATTTAAAAATATAAATTACTTCATGAAATCAACTACAACAATTTTTTTATAAGTAAATTAACACTTGCTCACGTATTCTTTTCTGAAGATTCCCTTTTTTTCCTGTTGCAAGGAAAACGAAATAAAAAACAGTACACACCTGATACAGCTGGACGACGTGTTTACTGATAATCTTGAAAACAAACTTCAAAGGCTCCTGGATGTGTTCACTGGACTTGTGAAACTCTTGTAGTTGTTGTACACGGCAGAAAATAACGTGGTTTCGGCGAGCGATCTTGTAAGATCTTGAGTTGTGACTTGCGACTCCGGGAGTCGTTTTATTCACCTAAATGTTAGTATGTTATGAGAGGCAATCCGCATTTTCGATTCAGTCCGTTTGTTATTTTAGGCGTGCAGCCAAAAATGGGGGTTTTTTAAAGAAGAGAGTTAGAAGGTTATCAACTTATTATTTAGAGAAGATTTTCGAAATCAAATCCCAGGCGATCCCCCAATTATTTCTGTGGGAGTCCGAATAAATCTTCGAATAAAAATCAGACTCTTCAGAAGGCGGGATTTTAGATTGGCGAGGTGGTTTGTCTAGGGGTAAGTATTTAAGGGTGAGTGATGAATTAATTGAATCAAAGTCATTTAAACACAGATACTTCATTTAAGTAAAAAGAATTTATTTAAAGTTAAAGGGAAATATTTACAAAAGGGGATATTTACAAAGAGAAAGAAATGCAGGAATTAGGTTAATTAAAAGTTGAGTTATACCTTTAGAAGACGGGGAAATAAACCTTTCTCTTTCTTGGACGTTAGGACTGGTGGTGCGGGCAGGGCGCGAAAATGCGGTAAAGACGTGACGTGTTGAACAAGCAGTGGTTAGTAGGCCTCTGCCGAAAAATTATTCAAGCCGGAGCTACGAAAGCTCACTAGATGGCGCTGCTTCGGAATGCAGTAATAAATAAAATAGATTTATGGTCCTCTGAAAAGGATATGACTCAACCTTTTAACAAAATGTTTCAATGGAAAAATAATTTTTTATTAATAAATACATATGATAAGCTGATGTGGAACAACATGTTACAGAATTCGAAATATTCAAGCTTATTTTCAGTAATATTATTAAAAACGAAAAAAAATTATATATATCCTCTCCCGAATACTACATTAAATCATTTATGAACTTTCTTTTCAGATTTTAAACTTTTAATATTTAATACCTTTGATTATTTTGTAACAAAATATGAATTCTTTCTTTTTTTTTCAGGGCGAAATTGATCGGAAGATTATATTTACTCGTCTAGTAGACCGTCAGTTTTCATGGTCTGACACTGGCGAACAACTGCCCGACTGGCCGGACGTTCGTCTTGTAGACGGACATTCCATCCTGGAAGGTCGGTTGCAGATTCTCTACAAAGGGAAGTGGAGATCAGTCTGTACCAACTCTAAAAAGTAAGTGTTCTACTCTTCTTTCATTTTACCTTACATGTATGTAGTCAGGATATGTAAAATTTTATTCAGCTCGTCATTTAACATGTCGGTAAGAAAATATTTACTACTTCAACTAATAAAAAATAGGAATTATTTTCGCTACATTTTTTTCTATATGAATATTTTTTGTTATTTTGTTAGCTCTAAAGCATTACGTACTAGTAAAATAAATAAATTTGTATAGTAAACAAATTAATTAAAATTGTGTGCATTTTTCTATTAGAAAAAAAAAGACATAAAACTGTTAGGCTTAATTTAGAGAAATTTCACTTTCGGTTGATTATCGCTAGAAGCACTGGACAGATTTTTATGGCATTACGTATTTACGTAGATTACCAGACACAAAGAAATAGCATTCAACAGTCATATTACTCACGCATGATGCTGTGTATTTGTCAAAAAGAACATAAAAATCTAAAAGTGAGGAAACTAGATGGGACAAAAAATAGGGAGTATTACCAACTTTTATAATTATGCAGCTTTCACAATGGGACGTATTGCCGGAAATGAGACCCTTTATGAATCCCTGTGGGAATCAATCCAACTCCTCCAGCAATGCTGTTTTCAGCCCTGAATTATTATAGGAGGAGGAAGGCTAGTTGTAATTGCCCTCCTAAGAATAACCCGGATATACTCGGCACGGTTAAGAAGTTTAGTGATACAATTGGCCAATCCACTCGGAGAATATCCGCTTCAGAAATTTGTCAATTAGACAAATCCTGTGTGAAGAGCCTTGCTATCCATAAAACTTAAAACAGGACAAGCTGCATCCCTAAAAAGGTGAACACTGAGCTCCAGTATTTTATCCTGATATCTCACAGCAATCACAGAGCATTTGTCAAAATCCGACAGGTTTTCCCACTCATCCACGGTGATACCTGCCCAGACCATCAAATGTCCACTACCATACTAGACTCTTTCTCGATGTTAAACTTTTAGCGGATATCTTCTCTCCTGATGAAGGTACGCAGAATCGGTGGTCAGGCTGAATCTGAATTTATCAGCGAATAGAACGATATGTTAGTGATTCCTGCTCCAATATCGATGTTCTGTGCTCTAAGCTGAACGCAATCTTCTGTGTGCATTGTAAACAGGACGTAAACAAGCTTCTTTCAGGTAGACTTTTTTAAAAAAGAACTTTTGAAACCAGAACTTTGTGACTGTAAGATGTTCACGAAACAACTGAGAAGCTGTTGCATTCCTACTCATAGAAAATTATCGATCTTCATCAGTCGTCGTGGATCTGAAACGGACTCGCTTTAACCTTCTTTCTACAAATACATTCTTTTTAAATGATCTGTGTAAAAGGGTATAACGCGGGGTTTTGAACACTTTAGCAATTGGCATGTGAAACTGCGCCGCCACAAATCCCTTCTTGATTCTCCGCCTTATTCCATTATTCAAAAGTTGATGACTAATCATTTCGCTGTTTTCTTTTGAATTGTACAAAATATTGCTAAAAAAGCAAACGAACTACAACAACAAAACTGGAAAATCACTAATTTTTAAATTAGCACTTGACTTTTTAAAAATAGTTTCCTTCTGATATATATTAGGAATCAGTGACGTAACGGAAAATATTAAGGCCTCCTCAAAGTCAGGTTTGGGGCCCCGACCTCAAATACATACTTGGAGTCAGTCAGGCTGTAGGCCTTCTAAATCCCTGCCCCCTCCGCAATGCGGAGGTGTACATTACGCCACTGTTAGGAATAGTCACCTAGAGAGATAGTTTTGAGTGTAAACATCTCACATGATTTTGGAATACGTTTTATAGATTGTATAACTGCTTATAATATTATATACAAGGATTTTTTTATAAATATGATAAAATTGTATGAGTTTCTTATTTCAATTCCTAAATCGATATTTAATAATTGTTTTAAGATGTTGTATGCTTTGCGTTTATATATATATTTCTGTCTTAAATTGTGAAGTAAACATAGAAGAATAGGTATAATCAAGACAGTAGTTCGATATTCAATTTCATTTTTCATGATTTGGATCACGGGTCATTTTATAATTTATTATAGCTTCTCTCATACAATGATTAATCATTTTTATTAGCAATTTTATATCGTGTGAAAAAATCAACTAAGTTTTAAATTTTTTGGAAAATTAAGCAAAATTAGGAACATTTATTTTTTAAATACTTACTTGAGACCCCATGTAATCTTGTGTAGATTTTCTTTTTAAAGTGTAAGAATTTTGCGATTGCCGAAACCTACAATTTTTCATTACAAGAATTACTACTGTTTTTTTTTACGTCTTTTTATGCAGAGCAAGAACTATTCTTGCCGTTTAAACGAATTTATTTCAAAATTAAATAATTAATGAAATAATTTTTAATATTCATTTATATAAATGCGACAACAGCACATATTATTGTTGTTTTTGCGATTCTATAAAATTTGCTTCCTGTTCTTTCCACTAGAGTGCAGTTTGCTGGGTGTCATTGTAAGCGACTGAAAATTGATTCAGAAACATGGAATATTTCAAATCTCTCTCAAAATCGTTGAAAGTTCACCGTATTTCTTTTTCTTTACCCTGCCGACTGCTGCATTCTATTTATTGTTCAAGTTTTTCCATTTCGTTGTTATTGGTCGATGTGAAGGAACATCGGTATGAGATGCGTGGGAAGTACTGAATCATTAATGTTAATATTTTTGTATGCTACCTTCAAGTTTTTTTTTACTTTGATGAAAGCAACAGTAGTAATAACATTTTTTTTTTGAAAAAATATATTGGAATTTTCAGAGTATACTTTTTTATGATTGAATACATAAGCAATTTTTATCGTAAATAAGTAATTCTGTGGTTGGGGAATATGTTCGAAAGAATTATTTTGACGCAGTTTAAATTTGTTTTGTAAAAAATCAAATAAAAAAAGTCCGAAGGATTTTTAATGATGTTTTACTTAATATGGAATGCTATAATGTTGCTTTAATTGATTGATTTCCCAAAAATGCAAATATTTTTTTAATAAACTGAGCTTTCTAAATATCTAAAGCTGTTAAATCTTGCCAGCGTTGTCTTCGGATAAACTATATATTATAAAAAAATGGACTTTTAGAGTATATATTTGAAATTTTTTTATTATTGATGATATAAATGTGTAAAATGCTACATTCAATTATAAAAGTAACAATGAAAATGAAATGTAAAATATGTGCAATTTTTTAATGAATTTATAGAAAGTAATATTGCTGTTGCTGATAAACAATGAAATTTTAGGAAGGAATAACTAATAATAAATGTCATGAATTTTTAATCTTGATTCAGAATATCGCTCAATATTAAAGAATATGTTGAAATTTTTAAAAATCAGCATCAACATATTTTATGTAAAAAAATCTTGGAAGTGCAATCAAGAAATGAAGTTTTTTTTTTTTTTTTTTTTGTGGGTATCTTTTTCCAGAAAATTGGGTTACCTTAATTTTTAAAAAAAATAGAAAAATGTGTAGTATCGAGAGATTCTTACTTCTATTGATTGTTTGAGACTCTTAAAATATTTCCAAATGTAATTTATTTCCGCATTCATTAGAAACTTATTAATGTTTGGACTCAGAAATGTACTGAAGTTTGTGGGCAGAATCGAGGAAAGGCCCTATTGATCTAGCCTCGTGATTGATTATTTTTATTTTTCGTTTGCTCATGTTTGTTCCCCATGTAATTCAATATTCAATTCATTTTGAAATATATCGTTTGGTTTATTTATAAATGAATTCGCGAGAGTAGAATAAAAGAATGATTCCGTTGGATTTAATAAAGTTGGTGTCCCCCCCATTTTATTATTTTTTTTCCTGCGATTAATTTATACCAGCTTTGACAAAAAATTCCAAGTGAAGTTAATCTTCGTAATTATTACAAGGAAAATTTGCCATTAAAAGTCTTTCAAGGCAAAAAAGGCATGCATTAAAATCATGCATCTTGGCAAATTTTTTCTTAAAATTTATAGAAGAAAACAAAATTAATTTTCTTAGTCTATTATTCACTGCATTCATACATTAGACAGAAAGATATAGATAAGATATCGATGGACGTATTTAATGAACATTACGAATATTTTTTTTTAAAAAAAGCAGAAACTTTATTTTTAATTATATTATTAGAACATAATTTTATCAGAAAATATTTTAATCATTTTGTTTTGTGATTTTGAATGAATTTTAAATTACTATTATTTATTTCTTTAATTGTGAACTACTTTTGGGCCAATGTTTTAAATCCCCTCTCTTGGTGTTTGATTTCCTTTTTTCTTAGAGCTATTTTTTGTTAATGGTTTTATGTTAAATTCCTTGGTTGGTTGGTTGGTAAATAAATTTATAAATTGCAACTTCCTGGTATTTCATTCTTATTCAGATGACGATAGCAAAATCACAGAATGATGATAAATATGGGCAGAATGCCAAAATATGAGTTGTAATGAGTAATTCAAGGCAAACTGCATTGTAAGCGGGTGTTAAATACATAGTGATTAGCCGACTTTCATTCACCTTTCCGTTTTTTTTTTTAAATATTTTTTTACCTTTTTTTGGTAGTAAACCACAAGAAATAATTATAATAATTTCATTGTAGATATGGCAGCATCAGTTAAATGGGCAGTTAAAACAGAAATCGCAAAGAAAAATTATTTTCTTTTCTTTTTTAAAAATTCGTTAACATGGAAAGATATCTCGCTGTGTACAGGTATTATTTAAAGTTTTTTTTTATTATTGTCTAATATGAGATGCAGTTAGCTCAAATACTTCTAATGATGAAGAAAAGGGCCTACATTTACATAATTTAATTGAAGTTTCTATATCCTATGAGTAATCTAAATGAAAAAATAAAGGGTGTTTTTTTTAGAGGTATAGAACTTTAAATTGCAATAAAACAACGATGTATTATTCGATTGACATGATTTTTTTTTATTCGAAAGATAATCTTGTGGCATTACATTTTAAATATGATCAAGCAAGGCGTAGATTCGTCGAATGGACCCAAAACGAGATTGCCGTTGTTCCCAATTTTCATAAGCGAATTTTGTTTAGCGATGAAGCGCACTTCTGGTTGAATGGCTACGTCAACAAACAAAACTGCCGCATTTGGAGTGAAGCTAATCCACAAGTGTATGTCGAAACACCGTTACACCCAGAAAAACTGACTGTTTGGTGCGCTTTATGGGCTGGTGGAATCCTTCTTCAAAAACGATGAAGGCCACAACGTTACAGTCAATGGTGATCGGTATAGAGTCATGATTACTAACTTTTTCATTCCTGAATTGAACAATCATGATGTCCAGGAGCTGTGGTTCCAACAAGACGGCGCAACATGTCACACAGCTCGTGCCACAATCGATTTATTGAAAGACACGTTTGGTGACCGCCTAATTTCACGTTTTGGACCTGTGAATTGGCCTCCAAGATCTTGTGATTTAACACCGCTAGACTATTTTCTGTGGGGTTATGTAAAGTCATTGGTCTATGCGGATAAGCCACAAACGCTTGACCATTTGGAAGACAACATTCGCCGTGTTATTGCCGATATACGGCCACAAATGTTGGGAAAAGTCATCGAAAATTGGACATCCAGATTCGACTACATCCGAGCCAGCCGTGGCAGTCCTATGCCAGAAATCATATTTAAAATGTA
>BMAU01019962.1:205000-212500 GCA_019973935.1 Trichonephila clavipes | reverse complement strand
CAACGGATCTCGTAATTTTGAGCCTTAGTCAATTGACGAGGACTACACCTAAGCTGGCGCCCTATTTTTCAAACTTTCACACCACTCTGACTTGCGACTTTTAACTTTGACAGATTTAACGTGCATTTGTCCCTGGTCTAAAGTACCATCAGATCCGAATCCTCGATCTGACTGCAAGAACACCGGCCATGAGTTCGTGGCATTGAATACTTGGTTCTCGCATGTACATCTTGTAGTAACCATCAGTGTAGGATTATCCATTGCACTGGATAATCAATCTAATAAAAGCGCGTCTCACGTACTCTTATCTTCTAATTCTCTGTAAGGTATTCAAGTGCATTGTAATGAGATATTTATTGTTTCTTCAAGGAAGATTGTTACAATAGCGTTGATAAAAATTTTATAATTATTCATATAAACTATTAAGTGTTTTATTAGACTTAATTTTCACTTAAATGAATCATTTGCAATATCGAAATGAAAATATTTGTTGATGAAATTTTGAGATATTCGGATAACATTTTCGTGTAACTTCGTCTTTCTTGCACAGGAGTGTTCATCGTCTTATGTGTGTTAATATTGTTTTATATTAGACTGCTAGCATGAACATTTCAAAATAAAACAGCGGGGAAGACAATTTAATCACCTTTTAAAAATGCATATTGATGACTTCTAATGACAATTTTTGAACTAGTAGGGCATTGTCACTCACGAGTTTTCATAGTCATCCATCTTTAATTATCTTTCTCCAGTCCTTCAAGGTTTCACAATATTAATGATAACGCCTTTGGGCATTGAATGCAATAAACACAGCACCTCGATTGTTGATGAAAAGGGTCAGCATTGATTTGCTAGTTGAGAAAAATATTCGACAGCTTTCTCAGGTGCGAAGAATGGAGTATTTATCCACTTCTTGAACTTAGTTTTTCTTTTCGGAAAAAGAATCCCAGTCTTGTCTCGGTTAATAACGGAAGTTCACTTACCAGTTGATTCTGTGGAAGCATAATTTATCACTTTTTTTGAAGTAATCGTTAATCTGATGAATGCTGTTATTTTTTTGTCATTCCATGTTAACATAATTTTACGACAGTATATTTTTAATATTATTTTGAAATTAGAGTGTTCCAATTTTAATCATATATCACGAAATTTCTTTTTACTCCACATCTGGTAACAAATTTCGCATAAATGCATTTTTTTAATCTATGAGAGGTGTCTCATTTTCAGTAATTTCACATTTAGGTTTATAATACTTATTACTTCTGCAGCTGTGTATGTGCAAAACAAGTTTTCTTTATCAGAAATTTCAATGAAATTTGTAAAATTCGTACTTTTTTATTTAAAATTGTTTACGAACATACACACAAATGCTGTGGAAATTCAAGTAATTTTTAATCTTTGCATCGTCATTGTTCAAACCTGGGGGGGATAGGATGCTGTTACCTAGGAGTCAGGAGAGTTCTTTTTAAAGTGAATTTTATATAAGTATTGCATATAATATAAATCTATTTTATAAATGTAGACGATGTATAAGATTGTTTAACACTCAGCATAATTATTTTCAAAGATTTTTTTTAAAAAACGTGCACACAAATATTGTTCAAACTTTTATAATGAATTGAAATATCTGTTAAAGGTCTTTAGGTCATATAAATTAACGTGTTTAATAAGGTAATTACGTTAAAAATGTACGATGGCTGTCCCAGAAGTACTTGACATAACAGGTAAAATATTTAGAATTTGGAAAGAAATATCTTAAATTTCCTACATAGTACACTTTTAGCTCCACTTTCCCCAGGATATTCAATAGTTTTGATACCCTGTTTATTATGAGAATCGTTGAGCTTTTCAAAATGGCCTTATTGACCGTAGATTTAGCATCTTCATTGTAAGCAAATCGTTTACCACGTACCATTTTTCAAATTTTGAAGTAGAAGTAGTTTTCAAGGGAGCTAAATCTGAAAAATAGGGTGTTTGAGGAAAGCAATTCAAAAAAAAAAATTTCAACTCATTGATTTTGGCCATCGTGATAACGGATTTATAATTTAGTGCAATATCTTGATGAAGCAAAGGTTTTCCTCCACCAAATATAGCCGCTTTTTCTTGATTTCATCTGCATTAAGTTTGTATAATACTGGCCGTTGATTATTTTTTCTTTCTGAAGATAATGAAAATGATCTCACGCGTATCCCAAAAAACTGAAGCTATGACCTTGCCTGCAGATGGAACTGTCTTAGTTTTCTTTGCAATCGATTACAACGTCCCCTTTCAGCCCGAAGGGATAAATCCATGTTCCATTTCATCCATGGTTATGAAACGACGCAAAAACTTTGTTTTATTGCTGTGAAACTTCATCATACACTCGGTTGAAACATCTTCACGATGCTGTTTTTGTTCTATTGTGAATAATCGTGGAACCCTTCCAGCTCACAGCTTTCCCATGTCCATATTTCTAGGCTATTATAAATGTACAGCACTTCTTGAAATGCCTACCATGTCTGTTAGCTCGCACACTTTCAACCAAAGGTCATCCACAACCATTTTGTAGATTTTTCCCACAATGTCTTATATAGTCACTTCATTTGGCTGACCACTGCTATGCTCGTCTTGTCGGGCCTCGTTTGAATTTTGTTACCTAATGTTTTACGATTGTAAACGAAGGAGCAGACTTTTCCCACAGAATGGAATCTACCAAATAAAAGTATTTTTACTATTGATGACTGACAAATACTGAACTACCAAGTGTCGTCATACTTCAAGGTTAAACTTTATAAGGTTGGATAATTGCCATAATCATTCTTTTATAACAGCAATCATCATTTGTATTTCAAATCAATCATTTCTGGGATTAATCTCGTATTTTTAATAAATAGTTAGTTAATATTTATTGTTTAAAAACATATCTGAAAATATAAGATGCTTTTTGACATTTAGATGCTTACAGATGTGTTGAATATTTAAAAAAAAAAGGAAAAGAGCCGGATAGTAGATAGAGATGCTTTTTTTTGTTTGATTAATGATATTTATAACTTTTTTTAAAAAAAGACTTAAAGATTTTAAGTGTATTAGCAATTTTTTGTATTGAACGAAAATTCGGCTGATAAATTTTAAATCCTTATAAAAACATGTTGCTAATTTCTACCATTAACTAATAAATCATCTATTTTGTTAAATAATTTTTATTTAATAGCTGAAACTCAACTAAAAAGAATAAATTTCAGATGAAGGAGTATACAAAAAGTATTGGGAGTGAATAAGATTTTCTGGTTTTCCTTTTTTTCGAACTTCATTGCCGGTTTTTTTTTAAACTTTCAGTTGAGTTAATGTGTTTTTTCTTCATCCAGGAGAAATAAGTTTATTTTACTTGAAATTCTTTAGAACTTATTTTTTTCATTCCACCAGAATTGATAACTTAATTCATGTAAAAGAAAAAAATCGAAATAATGTTTCAATACCTTTGCTATATCATTTAGACATGATTCACACCAAAGATTTCTCGTTCAATGTCAAACATCCTGACGCTCTTTAGCAATTTTTTTTTCAGTGTCGAGAATCAGAGTTGCTTAACCTTTGGTGTGTAATTGTGCATAGTCAAGTAGATTTTTCAACACTTTTTTAATTCTGCAATTCTTTTACTTACAGTTGGACAGCTGAAAGCTTACAAGTCATGTGCAGACAATTGGGTTTCTCGGGAGGCCATCTGTATCATTGGTTTCCAAGAAACAATGATTCTAGTCAAATGATGTACGAAGATCCTCGTTGTATGGGCAATGAATTTTCGCTTATGGATTGCCCTAACTGGAAATCTCGGCAGCTTGGAAGTGGTGTTTGTGGTAAGTCATGCATTTGTGGATAGGAATAGATTTTTTCACGTGGCGAAATTCTTTCTATAAAATAAAATTAATAACTTGCTATGAAACTTTCCCTTAAACAAATTATCATTTGCTCTTGTTCCATACACATTTTAACAAATTTTTAATACATCGTTTACATTTTTCTCTGCTCAGAAACATTATTTAAGTATGTGAGGAGGATAGAACTCGGTATCTTCCGATTCATAAGCTTTTAACATACAGTACAGTCCCGCTAATCCGAACACGGCTAATCCGAACGGCTCCGCGGAAAAAAATTTATAATTTTAAGGACGAAAATCGGTGAATATTTCAATATAAAACAGTATAAACCTTAATTCAAAACAGTTCTTTATTTAATATTCACGCACTGTACATCAAGTTATGGTACAAATTTTAAAATGGAATAAACTACAGAACAGAACACTAATGTTTAGTATGAAAAATTGTACAACATAACCCGTACTCCCAGTTCAAATAGTGATTTCGCTGTTACTCCGGCTAATCCGAACAATCACGTAATCCGAACAGGGGTCGGTCCGATATTGTTCGGATTATCGGGACTGTACTGTACCTCTAGACCAAAATGATCACTTCAGTCTGGAGGCTGTTACTGGCTTATATAGATACCGCCGCTACACACTCCCCTACCAGTGAGTCGGTGGATAGGTGAGTAGTATAGTTCTTATGGAGAGCGTGTGAGTTGTTGCGTCAAGTGTGTCTGACGGCTTTGTTTGCTATGAGAAGTGGATCTGACGGCTTTTGATTGCTCTTGCAATGGGTAGATGGCGCCATGACAGCTGCGCGAAGGTTGTGTTTTTCTTAGTTCAGCATCTAGGTCACCAATGAGGTGGATAGAATACGTTACCTTCTGATTCGTAAGCAGGTAACATACCACTAGACCAAAATGATCACATTAGTCCGGAGGCTGTTACTGGCTTTTGTTGATACCACGCTACATACGTATAGAATATTTCTCATATTTTTAGAGAAAGAGAAAAAGAATTATATATATATATGTATGTATGTATGTATGTATATATAATTCTGATAAAAATTATAAATTTTCAAAAATATGTTATTATTCTAATTTCTAATGTAAATTATTTATTGTTTTTTACTATTGTATAATTGAAAGGTATATTTATAAAGGATGTTTTTTAGAGGTATAGAACTTTAAATTGCAATAAAACAACGATGTATTATTCGATTGACATGAATTTTTCTTATTCGAAAGATAATCTTATGGCATTACATTTTAAATATGATTTCTGGCATATGACTGCCACGGCTGGCTCGGATGTAGTCCAATCTGGACGTCCAATTTTCGATGACTTTTTTCCAACATTTGTGGCCGTATATCGGCAATAACACGGCGAATATTGTCTTCCAAATGGTCAAGCGTTTATGGATTATCCGCATAGACCAATGACTTTACATAGCCCCACAGAAAATAGTCTAGCGGTGTTAAATCACAAGATCTTGGAGGCCAATTCACAGGTCCAAAACGTGAAATTAGGCGGTCACCAAACGTGTCTTTCAATAAATCGATTGTGGCACGAGTTGTGTGACATGTTGCGCCGTCTTGTTGGAACCACAGCTCCTGGACATCATGATTGTTCAATTCAGGAACGAAAAAGTTAGTAATCATGGCTCTATACCGATCACCATTGAATGTAACGTTGTGGCCTTCATCGTTTTTGAAGAAGGATTCCACCAGCCCATAAAGCGCACCAAACAGTCAGTTTTCTGGGTGTAACGGTGTTTCGACATACACTTGTGGATTAGCTTCACTCCAAATGCGGCAGTTTTGTTTGTTGACGTAGCCATTCAATCAGAAGTGCGCTTCATCGCTAAACAAAATTCGCTTATGAAAATCGGGAACAACGGCAAACTCGTTTTGGGCCCATTCGACGAATCTACGCCTTGCTTGATGATCGTTTTGATGAATTGCCAAACCAAACTGAGAATAAATCACTTGACAGCTGTTAAATCGGTCGCCATCTTGGAAAGTAATGCTAACTTAAATTTCTATACCTGGAAAAAAACACTCTTTATTAAAGATAGCGAATAAATATAAGAATAACTTATTTCAGAAACATTTGAAGAAATTCGTATTTCACTAAATAATAGACATGTATAAATCGGTCTTTTTCTATTTTCCATTCTTTTAGTTGATTAATTGTTTGCAAATAGCATAGTTGTTTCTAAGATTTATAAAATGAAATAAAAGTGTGTGATTTCATTTCTAATTGAAAAAAAAAAATATTTTTACTAAGTTTCTTTAGGGAAATGGAAAATTTATACGTAAGATATGAAGAAGAAAGTATAATGTAAACTTACTATATATGGCATATAAAGTTTGTTTGTGAATTATCTGTACTAAATTTTTTTGAAAAATTCGTTTATTTTCTTTTTTTGTCCTTTAACCTTTCTGATATGACAAAGATCAAGATTTCGTAGAACTTGGAAAAAATCTCCAAAGCATGTTCATTTTTTATCAGGAAAGTTGCAGGTGGTATATGACAACAATCATGAATCTTGCCTTCGGTGAATGTCCATCAGGTGTTCTCGCAGGTGTATTTGTTCATTTTAATTTTAATGAAGCACCCTTTTACCTTTTTTCCCCTTTTCGGTTGTCCTCTTTATTTACATCGAGTGATAGTAGCAACACGTGGAATAGAGACAACGAATATAAGATATCCCAAATCAAAGTCAAAAAGGAAGATATATTATTGCTGTCAATGTACCTGCATTAAATATATATATATACACTTCATACTTCGTGACGAAAAAGTGAAATTTTCGTGACGAACCCAGAATCTTAAAATCTGTATTCATCTTTGTAATTACACCTTTCAAGAAAATTCGCATTTTATTTTTATGGGGTCAGTAAGGTCTAAAAGTTTATTTCTGGCTCTGCCTTTTTTGTGAATTAAATATTGATTGCCTGCATCAAAACATACTATGATAACAGTCTCCTTGTATTTTATAATTTTTCTAATACTTTTATATTTCTCAAAATTTTTAATATCTTCTTTTCGTACGTAGTAAAAATTTTAAAATCTAGTTTAAAGATGAGTATTAAATTAATCTTTATCTGAGAATTCAAAATCATAGTTGATTTTATTAATTTTGGAGCTTATTGCCGCTTTATATCATTACAATGACCGAAGAAAGTATTTTTCTGTTCTCTATTATTACTTTGTGTATAAATAGTATCTTCCACCGAGAAAATATTTGGGCCTTTCATCATTTCCCTAATAGATGTGTTTCAAATCATATCAAAGACATTTTTGTCAAAGCTTATATTAATGAGTTATCTAAATCATCCACTTTTATAACGGTAAAAGACTCTTCTGATAGTTTTTTTTAAAATTTATTGAGATATCTAAAAAGTGTGCTGTACAGGGATTGATATAATTAAACATGAATGTCATTTATTTTGTTGTTGTTGTTACTTATGCCACCTGATCGACATTAACATCAAATCAAGGCCCACAAAATTTATCATTGCAAGGGAATACATTTACACCTGTCGTTAGCCGTAGCTTTGAGCTCCCTGCAGATGATGGTACGATTTGGCTTGGTTCTACCCTAATTTTGAGGGAGATACCATGGGGTGGTCAGGGGCCTCCCACCTATATTC
>BMAU01019962.1:0-200000 GCA_019973935.1 Trichonephila clavipes | reverse complement strand
ACTGGCCACGCCCTACCTTTGGTTCGCCATGGATCTCACCACGACAAAATGTGTCACACACAATAAGTTTTACCATTACACACACACATATATATATATATATATATATATATATATGATTATTTGTTTAATGCTGTCTTCGGTTAATGTTAAAGAATAGGACCCGAATTTGGAACATTTTTTCAGATATAAAAGAAATGAAAAATTAATATGATATTCTGGCTTCACTATCCTTTAGAGAGCAGCAGTTTTTGTCATACTTCTCATTTTAAACTGAGTGAGATTCATTTTTTCTGGTATAAAATGTGTTTTGCGTTTTTCCCCCTATACCATAATGTTAAATGAACTATGCCTTCTCGTATTAAAATGAAAAAAGAAAGTATTTATGAAATATTTAAAAAATTTAGAAAACACTATATATTTTTTTCTTTTGTTAACAGATGTATGAAGTATAATATTGAAAATTTCCATGGAAATTGAGGTATTTTTCGGTCTGAAAATGTGCTTCGCGTTTAGCTCATAAGCTCTCATACTTTTACCTAAGACAGTCTTGATTTGTTGATGCTGTTTTTTGGAATACTATAGTAACTAATCTTCCCTGCTCTGAAAGAGGCATTTCTTGCTCTTTATATTGTCGCAAGTGGAATGGGTCTTGTTATAAATGAAAAAAAGACGAAATATATATGCTATTTTTAAAAGTCGTAATCCCAAACTCTTATCCTGAAACAGATTCATATAAATTTGAAAAGTTTTACCTACTTAGGATCAAATATTACCTCTGATAAAAGAATATTTCATGAAACTCAGAATCAATTATACCTGGCAAATAAGGCTTTTTGTGGACTGAGGAGGTTTTTAAAATCTAAATTTCTTTCAAGAAACACAATTTTTTTTTAAATTTACAAAACTCTTATTAGACCAGTTCCGACATATGCATCTGAGACTTGGACAATAACAAAACTGGAAGAGAATCGAATGGCATCTTTTGGGAGAAACAATTTTTGATACAATTTTAAATTATATAAAATTTATAAACAACCTGACATCATTGAATACATAAAAATAAATAGAATGAATTGGACGGCCCATATAATTCGAATGCCAGATGATGATGTTGTCAAAAAGGTACTGCAGTTCAAAGTCACTGGGATTCGGAAGTGTAGAAGACCAAGGCTGTGAGATGGGCAGACTCAGTGGAATCAGACTTAGGGATTATAAACGAGAAAACTTGGAGAAAAAAAGTAAATAAGAAGTCATTATGGAGGAGGAACCTTCAAAAGAAGGCACTGGTCCACGAGGGACTCTATTGCCAGATATAATGATGATGATGATAGAAACTATTAATACAAAGTTTCTACAGAAATAAGCTTCGACGAGATGAATCCTGACACCGTTTCTTTGATAGACTTGTCCGTTTTATCGTGAGATAGTATAACTAGAAATATCTCATTAAAAAAAGTAACAGGAAAATTGGATGTCATGTGATGTGGAAGGAGCCATAGTTAATTTCGTCGTGATCTGCATTTTTTTAAAAAAATTATGAGACTAATAAAGAAAAATAACAATGCAGAATAATATCTTGGATTTAGTTTGTAATTAGAATATTTTTAGTAACATAAAAATTATGAAATTCCTCATTTGATTTATTGCTATATCACGCGAAACGATTACAATATCAAAGACAAATAACAATTACATAATATGAAATGCTGGACATGTAATGAAACATGTTAACACCGGTCGAACTTCAGCGATTGACAACTCTATTTAAAAATAAACTTCAGAAAATAATTTTGATTGTTACTAGATTTCAGTAAAATAACAGATGCAACAATTTGCTTAGATATAAAATGTAGAATTAGAATTAGGGTTTTAGTTATAAATGTAACAAATTAGTTTTCCCATTTATACAACATAGCAGTTTTTGAAGATACGAAGATTAGAGACTGTTTGCGTGATTTGGGAAAAATATTTTTTAAAAGAAGTAAGATCAGAAGTTAAAATAATGCAAAATTTTATTAGTTTTGAATTTTTTAAAAATTTTATGATGATTTTTAATTTTGAACAACGTCAAGTGAAGAGCATAGTTTTTACTCCTCTTACTTCCATATCACAATCGTGCGAGTACTTTGAGGTTCTAATTATAGTAAAACAGCTCTAGTATTAACTGGAACCGACAACTATATGATCCCTGAGTTACCACACTTTTATCTTCTTTTTTTTATAGAAATATGACTCTGTATAATCTTGAAATATTCTACGATCTTCATGTCTTAATTTTAATCAGTGGCGTGATTCATAGAATACTAATTTTGTATAAAATTGAAAGATTTTTTAAGATACTTCATACTTTATGAGAAAATCCATAATATTATTGAGAGAACAGAGAAGCACATGCATTTCCTCTTTCTAACAAAAAAGTGCGTTTAAAATATATATAACTTGTGTAATAGTCGATTTAAGTGTTTATGTATTAATTTAAATTCTTTTTGGAACTATTGGAAATGGCAATCTAATTGGCTGTACTCTTGCTATTGTAAAGTGTTAACATTTTGTAATGCACACAAAAAGAAATTAAATAAAATAAACAATGAGGAAGTAACTACTGTAAAATCCGGCGTATAACGCTGGCATCTACACTTCCAAGCTGCATTTTTTAGTTTTTAGCTATATTCGCCGTATAACGCCCCCTTTTTTTTTAAGAGGAAACCTGAAATGTACGTGTGCAATGCTCTCATGTTTTGAAGTCATTTATTCAATCTATTATACCAGGTTTTGAAAAAAATAGTATACTTCTAGAATTACAACCCTTGTAGTATATTAGGTATTCCATTTCTTTTAAATAAACAGTATTTCGATATATGTAGAATTCTAATTTTCTTCTATGCTCACCTCTCTTTTTATTTTTAACGCGCTCCCGTAAATTTCGATCGTAATTTTTATCTTAAAATCTTATCGTACGTCGGATTTTACGGTAGTAAAACTTAAACAGTTCTTTGTTTCTAAGGTAATTTGAAGTTTGAATTATATATGTACAAGTAAACTTATTTTACGTTCAAATACTTTTAACTTCTACTTCATTCATAATATAAGTGTGGCAAGTAAAAAATAAAGCATTTATTCGTGGTTCAGTTAAAAAGTGGAAGTTATGAAATTCGAAAATCGAGATTCACAGAATCGGATTAAATATTCTTTGAAAGCATTCTGTAGCACTCTTTTTCAAACGTCTGCGTTTCGGGCCTTTTTGAAAAGTTTCGGCTAGTTAGCATGTTTGTGTGTCATTTTATCTCCAGGTGTGTTTTGTTTCTTTATTTATCTTCGCGTCACATATTACCTGCTTCCGCTCACCTTATGCACCTCGGCGCAACGACCGACACACATATGCTCGTGAAGCAGATAAAAGTGTGCGATGTTTTCTTTTGTTTTTGTCTCAGCCATGGATGTAGTTGAGGAAGTGGATATCGTAGTTTGTTTACAACACGTAGCGATTAGGATTTGATTCTTTCCGGTTCGATACATCTTGATTCATTTTGAGAATTAATAGCCACATCCGTGGGCCATTCGCAAGATTGGGTTGATTTTCGTGATTTACTTTTAAAAATGGGATTCTTTAATACTGTTTAAAGCTATTTGAACTTGAAAACAAAGTCGGTTACTAAATCGGAGGCAAAAGTTCAGTAAAGTTTTCGAAGAGAATCGTAAGAAGTGCTTACCGTAAAATCCGGCATATAACGCGCACCTATACTTTCAAGCTGCAATTTTTACTTTTTAGGTACATTCGCCGTATAACTCGCCCCCCCCCACTTTTTTTTTTAACTAAGAAATCCAAAATGTACGCGCATTATGCTGTTATGTTTTGAAGTCCTATATTTAAGGCTTTATTCCAATCTTTAGGGAAAAAATATTCTTCTAGAAAAATACAACATTTTAAGTTCATAAAGCATGTCATTTCTTTTAAATAAACGGCATTTCGATCTATTTAGAAGTCTTTTTTTAAAGCTCTCCTTTTTATACCCGGCGTATAACGCGCACCCTTAAATTTCGATCTTATTTTTAAACGCGCTTTTATAAATTTCACTTGTATGTAACGGAATCTTTGAACTCGATTTTAACCCACTTTAAAAGGTCAGATTAATTCGAAATTTTGCGCACTTGTCAAGGACCGATGACAATACAATAATTTCATAACTTTGTTCTATTATAATAAACAGGATCCTCAAAAATAAGGATTTCAAGATTTGGCGACTAATTCATGAAATCGTTTCCAGGTTTAGCGACTAATTCATAAAATCGTTTCCAGATTTGGCACTAATTGCATGTGCCATTTCCAGATTTAGCGACTAATTCCGTACTCCATTTCCAAATTCGGTGACTAATTCCAGATATGGCGACCAAAAGACCCTACCCCTTAAAAGATGCAACCCTAAAAGTAAAAATGCTTGCTATTAATACAAATAAAAAAAAACAAAAAAGTGTTCTTTATGTGAGGAAGGAGAGGGTGGATGAGAGTTAGCAATTTCTTACCATAATATAAGTCTAGTTTTTCTGAAAATGGAAATAAAAAAAAAAGAATCTTTTGCATGTGAAAAAAAAATTATGTTCTAACTGCTAAATAGTTTTTATTTTTATAAAGCAATACGTTTTGAAGTGATGATACGAATTAACATTATAGCAATACGTTTAAAAGATGATAATACGTTTGACGTTTAATATTTCTTCTTACACACTTATATTAGTTAGACCTGTATCTATAGAGACAGAATCTTTGAAATATAACGATATGGACTCATCCCCGTAAACGGAGAGAATAAATACCCTTCAGACCCATTAATTAATATCCATTGAAGAGCAAGACTAATTCCAGCAGCCACGTAATTCCGGCCTCAAATATCAAACTCAAGGATAAATTCAACAAAGAATAAATGATAGTTTTAAAAACTTTAAAAACATGCTTTTATTGTAGATTGAACTAAAAAATGAAAAATAAATTATAGTTTATATATATATATATAACTTAAAACGTGCTTTTATATAGTGTGTGAATCGAACTAAAAAGTAAAAAAATAATTCTTAATATGGAATAAAATGGTTAACGAGAAAATATTAATGTTATTGAGGTAAATGCGTGGGGTGCTCTATATTAATTGTTATAATTTTTTACTAGTTCTGTTCCGAAATGCTGAGTTAGTGTAAAAATGTAGTACAAAGTACACCCCACACTTTCACCAAAATCACATTAGTTTTCTCGTTAATCATTTTATTCTTATATTAAGAATTATTTTTTTACTTTTTAGTTCGATTTACACACTATAAAAGCGAGTTTTTTTTAGTTTCTTTTTAAACTATAATTTTTTTTGTATTAAAAGTGTGCGTTACACGCCGGATTTTACGGTACATTAATTTGCTACATTAGAAAAATGATTCTAAAATGTTTTATCATTTTGATACCTAAATGAATAATTCAGCTTATCAAAAATTAGAATTAATACCTTTTGTAAATAATGTATCATGATTTTCGTTATCTCCTAATAATGTATTCTTTTCTTGTAATATATTTTTGATTTTAAAAGAATATGGAGGATTAGTTTTCAAGAGACTGCGTAAGATATAATAATCAGAATAAAGAATTTCTTGTTTGGGAGAAAAGAAATGGATTTAAATGAAGTCTAACTATAAAATTTTTATTTGTTGTGGATTGGATGACGAGGATACATGCCTTCTCCAAACAAAAGTTCAACTATGCATAGTCTCAAAAATTTTTTGTGTGTGTGTGTGTGAGAATTAACAAATATTGTATATGTATGGGATGGGCTACCCGCGAGTTCTACACTTAAGCTAGAATATCGGCACTTTAAGCTAGAATAATTCCACTCCGAATTCCGAACATGAACGCAATACCAAATAGTATAAAAAAAAGTCAGGTATATGGAGAATAGGACATGACTGGACAATATTGCCATTTCAATTTGTATCTGAATTACAGTCGGGTACCTTGAGAGTTAGCAGATCTAGGAGGATTTCTCTTTGGCAAGTTTCAGATGTTACACCTCATTTCAAATTAGTAAACATTTATTCTTACCCTTTAGCTTGTTTGTCCGCATATCGCTCACTCAGTTCTAACGTTTAAATTAATAGAAATAAATTATTGTGAATACATGTTTTTAATCATTTCGTGTCCGATTTAATGACTTCTCAATCCATGCTGCGTTCGGACACCCAACACGAGGACAAGGTACCGAGATTTGGGTATAAGCGATTGTTTTCGCTGGCACTCGACATATCTAATTTTCGTTTTCGGTACCGAGAAGGGGTTTTAGATTGATTTAGTTACAGTCATACTTAATCAGAAATATTTTAATATTAAAATTGTTAAAGATTGGTAACAATTAAATTAATAATCGAGAAATCGATAGTGGGAAATATCATTATTAACGATGTTTACTAATTTTAGTGTTCTACAACAGTGGTCCTCAGCCCCCAGGTCCGTAGATCAAATGGCACCAGTCCGCCCAAGGAACTTTAAATTATTTCTATTTTATTTACTATGGTGTATTTCTCTCAGGTTTTATGCGACTTTCCATGGAAATCACTTTATATTCCACGGTAAATCACTTTATTTTCTTTTTTTAGTGTTACTGTATTTTATTCTGAAGGCATATTTAAATATAATTAAATTAAAATTATTAAATCAAAATAATCTAAAATATAAACAATCAACGACTCCCATCTTTTAGCGGACCGCGGTAAAATTATCAAATGTTGACCAGTCTGCGGCAATAAAAAGGTTGGGAAGCTCTGCTCTACAAGGTAATCTTCAATAATTGTGTTCTTTTTTTTATTAAAATTGTAAATTAGCATTACAAATTAGAATAATTATGTATTCTACTTAAAATAACGAATTCAAAATGCATTAAGCGGATACATACGTACAGACTCAGATATGCATCAAAAAGTCAAATTCTTAATCTGTTGTTAGTAAAACTTCCTGTTAATAATTATTTTCGGTCTAGTGCATTGTTATGGGTAAATTGCCAACGGGTCGGCTTTCTTATTGCTCACGGAGATATCATATGATCTTACTTGGCACGAGTATTTTCTTATTACTGGTCACAGGTATTTTTAGAATACGATACCTTGATTTGTAATACGAACTTGGGTATACTCAGCAGTTCTTTCTATTTTTGATCTTTTATTCGGTATTAAATTTTCTTATTCTTGAGAAGTTCTTAGGGCATGCTTGAATAAGCTCATGTTCTGATTTTCAGAATTTCTTGATTAATATCTGGTTTAATATTCAATATTATTGTCATAATGAAATACCAAAAAATAGCACAAGCGTCCTCGAATTAGTTTACGGATTTACTCAGCTCATGATTTTTTTTTATTTTACTCCAGACAAAGTATAGTGAAAATCGTTTAACACTAAATTAAAGGGACTGAAATATTTTTTGTGTGTTAAAAGAAGTTCGTGTTAAAAGATATTGCAAAAAAAAAAAAAAAAAAAGGAAGAAAGCCATGTATTCAACAAAATTTAGTTTATTAGAGTACATTTTATTTACATAAATATGTATATATGGATGCATTTAATAAAGATAAATGAAAGAAAAACATTCACCAGAAAAACCTAGTGAAGTTTAATGCAAATTTTCAAGTTTTTTTAAAAACAAAACATTTTAATAAGTTTTTGGAAACTAATCTGATATTTTTCTTTGCATTATCTAATTTAGCATCAAATTATAAACAAATTGCTCTATGTGGTTCATTTTGTTACTCATTTAACACCATTGGAATGTGCGTCTAAATAATATTTTTATGATTTTCCTCACTTTGAATGACGTGGAAACGGGAGCTGCATTATTCATTTCATTTTCGTCGTTGGAATCTACATCAATGATATTTTTTGAGCTTTGAACAAACTCCAAAATGTCTTTGTCTACCATAATTGGGGCTGTACACACATTATCATTACCTACGACAGTGGTCTTCAAACTGTGTTCCACGGAACCTTGAAGATATCCAGGGGTTCCACGAATCAAAACAAAAAATAAAAGAAAAGTCATAAATGTGAATACAAAATGTATTCACGTTCTTTATTCGAGTACACACGGAGTACGTGCTCGTTAAATCAGTGGGTCCGTAGTCTTGTGGGCTTAATCACGAGCGCAGGTACTGGAGAATATTTCCCTCCCCTTCAGTTTACATGCAGAAATTGTGGAGGTGGAGATAGAGGTCGTGTCGCCATCTATCGTCCCTTCGGGGAATTTCGCCGAGCTAAATCGTACTGTCACCTGTATGGTGCTCAAGGCCAACGACAGGCGTACCTCTTGCCCATGCTATAATGAATTTCGTGGGCCTCGATCTGACTACGTCAGTCAGGTGGCATTAGAAAACAACAACAACAACGTTCTTTATGGATTGGATTAAAATTCATTTTAATAAAAGCAGAGCTTATTACTGATAGAATAAGAACGTGTGACTGAACTAGCAACATATTATAAGTTAAAATACAGATATGAACAAGAAGATTGATTTTTAGTTTAAAATTTACCCGGGATACTCTCAGATTTCCTTAAAGATTTTCAATAGACCATGGACTTCTACAGCTTGTGTAAAAAATGCAAGCATATGTCCCAGGTACTAATTATAATGTATGTGTGCGTGACACCTGTAGGACAAATTAATATTATTAATATATAAATTATAGTAACATTATATGAGAGAGAGAGAAATTTTTTTAATAAGTACATTACCTTACTTTAATTGTCTATACATAAAGTACCTATAATATGTTGATCTACTTTAAATATTATTTTAAGATATATTTTTCTAAGAGGGAGAGAGAGTGAGTATATGTGGAATTGGGATCCCCTAAATACTTTATGATTCTAAGGGTACCCCACGAGTCGAAAAAGTTTGAAAACCGCTGCCCCACGGCAATGAGTTTTTCCGATGATACAGTTGGACAGTCCAGTTATTGAGAAACTTTCTCAAATATTTCATTAAGTGGAAGGAAATCTTTTCGTTTTAAGCGATTTTCGTTTCATATTAAGAGAAAAAATGTATGAAAATAGATAGGGGTTTGTCGGGACCGTTGTATTATTCCGTGTTAACACGCGCTTCACAGTATATACTCGTATTTCCACTTTTACCTTTAAAATAAAATTTATAAAAAGTTCCTGTGTGATTTTGCTTTTTAAATTTGCCTTGGTGTAATATGGCACTGTATTTTTTTACATAAAAAAAAGAGAAATTGCAATGAAATATCGCGTAGTCCACGAATACATTACCGAAATCAGTTTAAGGTAAAATAACACGACCCTTCCAATTCGCATGATAAATGGCTAAATAACAATGAGAATATGGCTACCGCTCCTCTATTTAAATCTCTTTTTCTTTGTTATCCCAGTAAACATTATTTTCTTATCCGATCATTAGAAAATATTGCGGTTTTTCTTCTTCGTCACGTTTCAGCGTAGGAGCTCAATATAATACGGTTTCACTGAGATGATAACTGAAGATGCGCACGATTTCTGCGTTCGGTTATGGTTCTTGAACTTTTTCAGTTTTCTGAAATCGGAACCCGCGATTGTGGCCATGTAATCTCGGATCTATAACACCTTCGAGGAACTGAAAAAAATTTCTTTTGTAGATATGGAATGGTGCCTTAAAATTTTTCGTGATCTGTCTCTCCCTTCTTTAATCTGACTCATTCTTTCACGAGAGGCACTGGCACATTTGTTCAGCAAACCATTTAGCCTTAGCTACATTGGTCACATCAACACTCAATTTAATCGGATCCACCCTTTCGATCAAAGAATAAGAAACATTGAGGTGAATGCACTATAGAAGAATATATTCGGTGGCTTTCTGTCTTTATTGGCCGCTAATTTCTGTTTCTTACTCGAGTAATCACTTTTTAAGAAGTATAAATAGATAAGTCTTTATGGAGTTGGAAAAAAACCCAGCCTGTTAAATCTCAAAAAGTCGTTTTGGATACTCTGCATGGTAAACTAATGTGTATCACGATTTTTCGTGAAATGTACTTAGCTTCCTTTTATTGCATTGTTTTTCACTTCGTTATTCTACATCCAATTTTAACCGAGTTTATTCGTTACCTTTGTCATGTCATTTTTTTTCAGATGCGCAATGCGGATATGGAGTAACCGACAGAAAATGCGCCATTTTAGAAATGTATGAATATTGTGGAGCTTTGAAGCGTGCTTAAAAATAATTTCGTCATGATAGTTATGCGTTATGCGAAAAATATTTTCGAAGGTTTAACCTATGTTCTGTGTTACATAATGTTCTCAATGGGAAATTTTTCGCATTGCACATTTTATATGTGCTTGCATTATTAAATTCTTGTCTTAATTGTATAGGTACATAAGTACTAATAAATACTTATTTAAACAATAAACAAGCAAATGAAAAATTGAGAGATATGCTTGCAAAATAAAATTGTTTAATACAGACTAAATTTCATATTAGCTATTTTTTTATTATGCATTAGGCATTCAAGCTTTCATTGCATCAAAAAAGTTCACGTATTCAAATATCTTTCTAAATATACTAATGTACTAATACTTTTGATCTTTTGTTATTTTGTTCCAATTATCTACCAATGGGTTATTGTTTTAGGTACCATTAAATTCGGCATACTACACTTCAAATCCTGCCTTCATCCCTAATGAGTCTAATTTTCAAAAATATATTATAACAGTGAGATATAAATTGTTTTTATGATTCGTACTGGATGGAATTAAAGTTTGGCGTAAATATTAAGAAATATTTTAGTAATCGATTGATGTATAAAAATAGTTTATACGTAATCAGGAATTCAAGAAATAATTCATATGTAATCAAAATTATAAGGGGTTTTACGACAATTGAGAGACTATCATGTTGCTACCGTGACTTTGTAATTTGGCTTTATTCTTGGCATGTTCAGTGACGTAACAGGAATATTAGGTTTCCCTGCGAAGTCATGTTTTGCATTCAAGGTAGCCGACTACGTTCGGAACCGTGATTGTAAAAAAGCGCATAAATGGATAATTTTAATGGTATTTAATGTCACTTAGATTAGAATGCATGTAGAAAATTGTTTTAAGGACATTATGACAAAAAAAACTATTTAAATATAATTTTTTGGCAAAAAATTAACTTAGAATAACTTTTTTTTCAAAACGTTCACCTTTTATAAAAAATGCTTCTATAATAATAATATTTCGCTTATATAAAGTAAATACTTCTCCAGAGAGTCTGAACTAGAATTTTTGAAAAATTCACATTATTTTCAGAGTTACCACCAATTGAAATAATTATTGGCGTTTTTTTCTTAAAATTTCTCCCCTCTGTTGTAGTAAAATATGGATAAATCCACTTCTAAGTGATATATTTTAAAAAAATTCTAGTTTAGCATATGTACAGAGGTCTGAGCTATATACAGGCAAAATATTATTATAATAGAAGCATTTTTCATAAAAGGAGAATGTTTTTAAAATTGGTTATTCTATGTTCATTTTTTGTCAAAATATTGTACTTAAATAATTTCTTATTGTAATAATATTCTTAAAACAATTTTCTATACGTTTTCTAATATAAGTGACACTAAATATTATAAATATTATCCATTTATACGCTTTTGCAGAATCACGGCTCCGAACGTAGTCGAATAGCTTAAATGTTTAATGAATTGGTTAAATACGTACTTGGCGTCATTCAGGCTTTGGGCCCTCTAGAATCCAGGGGATAGTTATGTATTAACAATATAAGCCACAAGCAAAGAATTTTCTAATGTATTGCTGAGTATGTGTGGTTAATATTGCAAAACTTTGTGTAGAACTTTTTAAATTTTGTGTTTATATTTTAAAAAATTCTGTTAAAAAGAGATAAAAGTTTTTAGTAAAGATATTTTAAATGAAAACCACTAAATCTGTTGCTGAGTTTAAAAAAATGACGCCCTGTATTGGTTTAAATTCCTGGATTAACTGAATGGAAAATGTAATGCTATCCATTTGTTAATTATTTTGTTCGCGTCATACTTTGCCTCCCATTTTCTTTAAATATATAGACTTTTTAAAAATTATATAATAGTTTTTAAAAATGTTTTAGTTATTTATTTCAGCATTTTCTCATAGCATGCTCAACTTTTACTAAAAATAGAACGAAATAAAATTAAACAATTCTTTTACAAACAAGAGACATTAATTCACCAAAGGAAAATAAAGTTTCAATGAAACGATTGTTTTATTCCAATGATCCATTGATAATTCTTTACCTAGAGAAAAAAGATTTTGATTTAAATATTTAGTCTAATGGCACAATATAAAACCATTCAAATGACTTGATCTAATTCTTTGAATTCCTTGGATCTCTTGATTTTATCATGTGATCTTGTTCTAAGCAAACTATCTGATTCTGCCGTTATATCAACTAAGCGTGCTATATGATTTTTTTTTAAAAAATGAATTACTGTTTAAAAAAACTAAAAAACACGCTTTTACAGTTAATCGAACTAAAGAGTAAAAAAATAATTTTTAATATAAGAATAAAATGATTAACGAGAAAATTATGTTATTGTGGTAAAAGCGTAGGGCGTGTTTTGTACAATATTTTTACACTAACTCTTCATTTCGGAATAGAACTAATAAGAAATTATAACAATTGATATCGAGTACCCTACGCTTTTACCACAATAACATTAATTTTCTCGTTAATCCTTTTATTCTTATATCAAGATTTTTTTTTCACAATTTAGTTCGATTAACTATAACAGCGTGTTTTTTTTAATTTTTCAAACTATAATTTATTTTTCATTTTTTAGTTCGATCTAAAATAAAAGCGTGTTTGTTTAACTATTATTTATTTATTGATGAATTAATCTTTTTTGTTTGTTGTATTTGTATTATCCATGAGCGTTTTTGTTTTAGAGTTGTAATTTAATCTTTTAGTTGTCAAACTGGAATTAGTTGCCAAATCTGGAAATGGGGTCTGGAATTAGTCGCCAAACCTGGAAATGAAAAATCTTCAATCCTGATGATCCTGATCAGGACAATCGAACTCAATTATTAAATTCTTGTATTGTCGTCGGTCCTTAACAAATCTTCAAAATTTCGAATTAATCTGACCTTTGAAAGTGGGTAAAAATCGAGTTTAAGGATTCCGTTATATACAGGTGAAGCTTATAAAAGCATATTAAAAATCTAAAGCCCATATATAGAATTCTTTATTCAATCATTTTATTCTTGCCTTTCATTTTTATATACTTATGTGTTGTCTAAAATACCTTTTCTGTACAATGAACTCAATACATATTTAATAAAACTATTGTTTTTTTTATAAAGCTTTTGATATGTATCTTACTCGTGTATTTCTCTCCAGCTGTTCTAAGTTAATGTTTCTCCTCTATACATCCGGAAAAAGAAAAGTGTAGAAACATCTCGTTAGAGAATTTACTTATTAAAATTAATTGAAACAGAAAAGTTTTTTTCTGAGTTCAGAAATCCTGCAGAGGAGTACCCGATATACAAAAGCTGTCAAGTCTGGTATTGAAATGAATAAACAATCTTTCATTATTGTTTGTTCATGTATAAGCTATTTGTTCTTCCTTACGTTTGGCTTTTCATACATCCTTCTGAAGCTATTGTTCTTTCCAAATCTACAAGTTTTGTTTGTATTATTCGATCGATTTGCTTTTTTGTAGCCCCGTGTTCTCTTCCTGTGTAATTAGCAGGCTTAACTTTTTTTAGCCACGTGTGAAAAGAATTGAAACCACTTTTTTGTATGTTTTTGTTTTCTGTTACAATCCTAAGTCAGTTTTGCATGACTAACTATTGAATGCCAAGAGACATGCTATCATTTATAAGATCTTATCGGTAGTTATATTATTTGATAACCCTATGTTATGTGTCGACTGTCAGTTATTTAGTTTCAGTATAACTAACTCATACATCGGATCTGTATCACAATAAATAAAAGTTGCGTGACATTATAGAATATACGTTCAAATAAAATGATTGTCAGTCCTGAAAGAAGTCTCTAATTTAAAGCAGCATTGTTTATTTGTTAGATTGAATGTACCCAACCCCCACTCACTGAATAACTTGAGAAAGAACTCAGATTATTTGCAAAAGATAAACATGCATGAAAAATGCAATTGAAAATATTTCCAAAGATTAATTTTTACAAATCCTTTCTGTATCTCCACGCCAAATAATTTGCCGTGTAGGGCAGCGATGCACGTTGCACGTTAAATCTGTCGAGAGCTGAAACGTCCTCCCGTTGGTGTGGTGTGGTAGTTAGGAGAGGGGGGTGCCAGCTCAGGTGTCGTCCACGTCACTTGACCATGGTTCAAAATTACGTGGTCCGTCGCCGAAAGCCCTCGTGTAGCTGAACAGTGCGTCGTTAATATTCAATCAATCAATCAATCAATGCCAAATAATTCTTGAATTAAGTTCAAGAAATTTCCATGGTTTTTTAAATCTATTTTTCCTGACTTATCTTTTTAAAAGATTTCCTTGCAAACAAAGTATCTTCATTTACTTTTACTACAAATACGTGCCGTTTAAAAAGGCTGTCGTTCGTTCAATCTCTTCAAGACTCAATATCTTTACACTTGTAGTGGTACAGAAGTTTGGAGATCGGGGTGCGAATTCAAGAGTCGCTCTCGTCACTTGACCACAGTGTGGCACGCGTGCCGCAGGTTGGAAAAATTAAAAAATTTTACTGAAATATATTAAAAAATTTTGAAAGGTAATAAATTTAACTATTTTTTTCCCTTGCAATTTTATTAAAGTGGGGTTGTTTTAGACAAAACTCCTCAAAATTTGGATCAAAATATGTTTGTGAATAATGTTTTTAGCTATGAACATAATAAAATAAATATGACTGAAAACTAGCTGATATGCACCTATAATAACCTAATTTTGTTAGCATCTGTAAGAGCTAATCCTAATATACAGGAGCGCAGCTACCACCGTATTCATAATACGGGGCCCCCAATGAATTTCGATACAGCCCCCACTAGCTACGCCACTGCTAATGTAGATGACTTGGTAAAAAAAAGTTGTTATATTCAAAAACCACATTAAGTAGATACTGAGCGTTTAATTATTATTTTTGAATTAAATAATTCAAGTTACTCATTTTTATTATATACTTAACTTACTGATTGAACTTGTAAAAAATCTATTAACAATAAAACCTAAGTTTGTACTTTTGTCTCATTTATTATACTATTTTTTAATTTCGACTACATAGACTTGAATTTAAAAATGTGCTATTTGCGTAAAAATCCCATAAAAAGCTGATAAATAACACATCAATTTTTCCATACTTGTTTGTTGGAAAAGTTGGAAGTGCCACGCCTGATTATTATTATTATTATTATTTATCAAATAGTGGCACTTCCTTCTTGTAAAGCTTCTCTGATGGTATTTTCAACGATTTAAGGTCAAAATGATAAATTACCCTCTAAAATATACAATATAAATTATTTTATATTGTCTAATGCTCTATGTTATGTTACACACGTGGTTGAGTTGTGAGGACACATGTAGCACTTATTGGTATTCCTTTTTTAAAGGAAGGGAAAACGACGTAATAATACTCTTCATAAACATTATAATAAAACTCTTATCAATGTCTGTTATGCTAAATTTATTGAAAATAAATGTTTGTAATTCTATGTTTTGCCAAAATATCATAGAATTAAAAACAAATTATTTCTCGTATCTAATTTTTCAGAAGTAAAAAAGTTAAAAGAATTCAGATTTTACAGCCAAAGGTTTTTTTACAATTAAAACCTTTTTAACATTTTTTATGCCTTTGAAAACTTTTAATAAAAATATATTCTCATAATAATCTTACAAGGGCATGACTAAGGAAATTCATTTGGAGAAATTCATTGAGTAACAGTAGTACTGTTATAGGGTATTCAAATCCCAATGTAATTCCGCCGAATTTCCAATCAATTCCGATAAAATAGCGTTCGAAATTCATACTAAGCTTATATACAAGTTACTTTTTCCCAGATTCAACGTAGCCGTGGCACGATCGTCAGTGTATCGGAGTACGATCCAATGGACCGGGGTTCGATTCGGGCGAGCACCAATTTGGTTTTTATTTTTTCCTCTCCAATTTATTTTCAGAGTTAAATAATTTCATTTTTTAAAAAAGATTCGCATTGATTTTTAAATGATATTCTATATAATTATAGTAACTATTTTACTTTTTTAAAACACAAAAACAACTAATATATATTATAACTACACACACACACAATTACTTATGTCATTAAAATCTAATTAATTGTATTTTTAAAATTATTTCTTATATCTAAATGGCCATAAAATTTTACTTCCGTTTTTAACAAAACGATTTTGTCCAAGAGAAAGGCAGCTGTTTTTAAAGAGCAGGTGTTTTTCTTTTTTTAAAAAAAAGAATGCTCCAAAAAATAAAATGAGAAATCAGTAAGATAACGGATTTTGATTTACAATATAACCTTGTTAGTTTATTTTTGGATTTTTAAAAGAGTTCGTAGTATTTCGATACATATCATTTTACACAGATCACTTATAATATAAATAGTTTGAATATTTTATTGTGAAGAGGTCTGATATAAAGATATTGTTTTTTTGATAATTATCACTCAGGTTCGCGTGCATGTAATACAAAAAATTATGTAAGACAAAGTAAACTTTTTACTTATATTTACTTAACTTTATTTATTATAATTTAATTTATTTTTCCTTTTTATTTATATTTATTTAACTTTATTTATTATTGTTTAATTTATTTTCCTTTTTTATTTATAAGTATTATTATCATAATTATTAGTGGTTTTGTGTTTTAAAAAGGTAAAATAGTTACTATAATTATATAGAATATCATTTAAAAATCAATGTGCGTGAATATTTTTTTAAAAATAAAATTATTTAATTCTGAAAATAAATTGGATATAAAAAAAATGAAAACAAAGTAGGCGCTCGCGCGAATCGAACCCCGGTCCAATAGATAGTACTCCGCTACGCTGACGATCGTGCCACAGCGACGTTGTACCTGGGAGAAAATCACTTGTTTTATTAGCTTAGTATGAATTTCGAACACTGTTTTCGCGGAATTGACTGGTCATTCGGCGGAATTACATTGGGGTTTGAATACCCTACTGTTACACAAAGTCTCGTCCCCAAATTAATTTCCTTAGTCGCGCCCTCTCCTTGTTAGTATTTTTAGCCTCCACAAGGATTAATTTTAAAAGACTATAATTTTTTCTCCCATAATTTTTTAATCGAGTTGCATAAATATTTTTAAATTATGTTTTTTAGATTGTCTAATGGCAACGAGGTAAAATTATTAAATTTATAATTAATTTAAAAGCTTACTCTACTCCTCTATTTTTGTTTTATGTTTCTCTTAATCTCTTTTTGATCCACTGAAATTTATGTTGAATTTCTGTATGTATTTATATACTCTCTGATAGAAATATACTAATTTTTTGCACTTTTTGTCTTTTTTCCTGCATTTTCTGTCGGGTAAAAATAATCCCAAGAAAAGTACCCTGACTTGTCGTCAAAGATAATTTCTTATCTATTAAACTTTCAATGGAGATTCTGTTTGAAAAAAATATCTCATCACCATGAATTACATTTCTTTCATTTGCTTATGGTTTTATTTTAAGAATAATATCTACTCTTGAAATACATGCCATATATTTGAAAATCGAGAACATTAATTGCTGCAAATATTTAAATAATTATAAGTTTTCCTTTATTATATGAAATTGATGAGTATATATCACGAATTGAATTTTTGGGAAATAAATTAATATTGAAAAGGATGACTTTTTTCCATAAATAAAATGATAAAATATAAATTTTATCCACAAAGTAAACATTTATTTCAATATTCGCCCGAATCAAATTAGAATGTTTACGGTTGAAACAAACATTTGATTCTTATTTATTACTTTTATTTTATCTTTTTCTTGTTAAAAAATAAACCTTTCTCTAATCTTTAATGTCAGGAATCTTGTCACAGATATTTATGAATTAGCTTGAATATTCCATTCAACATATTGGGATATTATGTACTTTGCTTCATGGAAAATCATATGAGAATTTCAAATAAGTGACGATAGCATGGAGAAGCATTTTAAACGCTTTGCCTTAAACGTTTTGCTTGATTAATGCTTTTCGGAGCACCTCATGAAATGCTCACTTTTAAACATTCGAAAAGCTAGCATTATTTTTAAAACACTGTGATAAATAATCCCGCTGCGTGCCATCTGTAACAGAATCAAGAATTATTTTCTCATTAAAACTCTGTTCTCATGGCATCTCCGACCAAGCATTGAGGATTCTACCATCAGTGCGAACGAAATGATGTGAATTTCCGTCATGCATAAAACATGACAGGAATGTAGCTCTGAAGCCGACTGTTGCTTCCATGTGAAGCACATAGCCGACTAACGATAATGCCATTTCTGGTTCATTGGACAGTCGTAAAAAGAAAATGATCATTGACTTGTTGATGAAGAAATTAAAAATTATATCGAGAAACCATTAAAAAAAGTTTCTCGATTATTTCGAGATTCAATCGGATGATTGAAAATCTTTGAAATATTAATTTTGATTGTTTTCTATTGTAATGATTTTTTATTGCATATATTTCACGAAATACGTATTAAAGAAAACAAAATTTTATGCGAAGGGAAGAATGGATACTAAGTCCAATCAGTATTAGTGTATTTATTATTATTATTTTTTTTTTGCTAGATGCTCTTTCCTAAGTTTGACTTGACATTACTAGTTCGAATTAATTCTCTTAACTTTGCCTAAATGAGTTTTCCTATGGAAATATAAAAATACACCCAACTCTTTTTTTTTTTTACTTAATAGATACGTTTTTCAGAAAACCGTGAAAAAAACATGCGACGTATGATAAATTTGGGGATATGTCGTACAACTTTAAGAAATCATTCAAGATGAAAAAGCTCCAAATATTTTCTAAAAAAAAACGTGTAAAAAAAGTAATATTAAAATCCATGTTACATATTTATAAAACAAAAACAATACATTTTTATTGTAAAAAAAGTTAAAATTAGGGTAACTTGACAATTCATTCTGTAAGTACATACAACATATAAAAATTCAAATTTAAATTAGGAATAAAACTACTAAGTAAAAACAATTCATCGTTAATTGATAACAAGCATGCTCGTTTATTACGAACTGGATCAAAAATGCTGTCAACAGTAGATATGTCAGATATGTCTCGCACAACTGTAGGTTTTGATTAAAATGAAGAATTTTGTTCGTTATTAACTGCCTTTTTTTTGTTAAAAAGGTTCTTAATAGAGCCTTTTTTTTGTTACAAAGTCTGTTAATAGCGTCTTTTTTTTTTTTTTTTTTGGGGTCTTTCAAGTTGCTTACATAATGTTTAATATCCTGCTGCACAAAACTTATGTTTACGTTGTAGAATTCGTGTAGCGTATTATTTCAAAATAGTGTAAAACAAGTTATATAAAAAATGTTTTTAGGTAAATTCCTACTCAGATCAACAAAGAAAAATTTTATTTTAGCTACTTTTTATTAAATAGTTACAATTAATATAGATATGTATATATATAGGACAGAATCACAACACATTAAGTGGTAATTAATTTTTATTCATTATCATTAAAGTATCGTATTGTCATTCAGAACAATCGTGTACATAAAATTTCAGTTCAACTGAATGCTTTAAAACGTGAGAAAAAAAAAACCTTTTCAAATTTTGACACAAGTCGCCAAAAATGATGCCAACTTGGGTGTATTTGTAATTCTTTGAATAATTAGTTTTAATCAATTAATTTTTATTAATTATAATTAAATTACTGTACTGTCATCCAAAATAATCTTGTATAAAATTTCAGCTTAATTGAGCGCTTTAAAATGTATTTTATTAACGATTGAAAATTCCACCATAATAAATAAATAAATGTATAGAGAGTGAGAGCTAATTGTAGGAATTGAAAAAAGAGTTGGGTGTCGTTAAATTTATAATACTGAGAAACAATCAGGTGAAGAATATTCAACACAAATCGGTTCCAAACTCCTCAAATTTCTCTCAAGAAGAGTACAAAAAAAATTATGGAATGTTTGCGTTACTACTCAGTGTGAGCAGTATTTTGAGTAGAGAAATTTAAATTAATTTTTTATCTTCTCTGCTTTTTCCCTTCAGAGTGCAACTTAATATTAGAGTATTTTAAATTAATCTTTTTCC
Organism: Trichonephila clavipes; assembly: GCA_019973935.1. Taxonomy (NCBI): domain Eukaryota; kingdom Metazoa; phylum Arthropoda; class Arachnida; order Araneae; family Nephilidae; genus Trichonephila; species Trichonephila clavipes. Next base: position 179,738 of record BMAU01019962.1, on the reverse strand, counting down.
CTAATGGGCTGCATATCAGCGAGTAAGCCCTTGCACACACGGCAAGTCTCCAAATGTGAGAGGCATTTCAGTGATGGCACCATCTAATGGCGGCTCTCTCTACCAAATTTGGACACTTGAATTAATTCAAGCTCTCATTGGATTCAAAATTCGCCGAGAGTACCAGAGCCAAATTGATACTCAAGGGAAGTACCAGTGCCAAATTGATACTCAAGGGAAGTACCAGTGCCAAATTGATACTCAAGGGATCTTTTACAAGCCACATAATCATGTGACATGCGTGCCTACGATTTTCGCATCCAGAAAATCTCTCGACTCCAGCCAGAGTCGAACCTGCTTACGAAGTGGGCATGCTACCGATAAGCCTCCGGGGTCGACATTTTTAAATTTTTGAACGATAATATTTTTTAAAGGTAATTTTAAATTCAACGTGTATTTCACATAATTGATGAAATAATACACTCAATTATAATTATAATTCACTAATACATACCTTTCCTATTTTTTAAATTTCTGCAATTATTCATTGATTATCAAGGTTTGCAAATTGAAAATAGAATGTCTTAGATATTTTACTTAAAAGTGTAAATATATTATCAAATACGAGGGTTGGGGCATAAGTCATGGCAACTATTTCTTTTCTTGTAGATATGCGAACTGATCACAAATGTATATGTGTCGCGTGGAAGTTCTGCAGGCGTAGTGGGTATGCAGAACATCAGATGGCTCTGTGATAGCTGTAGTAGCTCAGTGAGTGCTATGAAATCAGTCAGTTGGTGACTGCCGGGCAAGATGGAAGTAACCCGTGTTGAGCAGCGCGCTTACATCAAAATAGCCGTTCTTCGAGAGAGAAATGCGATGGAAGGTCACAGTGAATTAGTGGAAGCCCTTGGGGAATTATGCCCTACCATACCGTTCAGTAGCACGGTGGATAGGAAAGTTTCAGTCAGGACGTGTGTCAACCAGTGATGAGCAAAATTCAGGACTACCAGTCAGTGTGCGGACCGACTTGGCACGTGCCGTCATCGAGCAGTTCATGGATTACATTAAGAGTCTTTAGTCCCACGTTTCTCGTGTCAACTTTATGTGTACTGTGTGGTCATTCTTTTGCACCGTGAAGGCTATATTGCCCTGTATACTATCGTGATAAATTAGTGTGTTACGATATTTCAGTGCTATCTATTGTCCACACTTGTGTAGTTAACACCTTGTATTTTCATCTGTATGTGTCACATTTTCCAACCGGACTGGTATCTTCAAGGGGAAAAAAGTTGCCATGACTTTTGCCCTAACCCTCGTAAAAAGATGATTTTTTGTTAATAGTTTTTGAATTTGAATAGCTTTTAAAAATAACGTTTTGAATTACAACTTCCTTTTAACCTTGTCCTGCCTTTATTAAATTTTAAATGTTACACAGAAATGTGTAAGTGCATGAGATATTTACGTTTGGACTTAATGTAGATAATAATGAAAAAAATACGTTTATTATTTTTTTTAATTCTTTATTCGTACCAACGAGCTGTACTGCAATGGGAACAATTTATCTGTTTTTTTCCCTGCTAATAGATAATGAAAAAGTTATGACTCATTTAGTAATGTTAGCTCTCCGAAAATATTTGTTTACGATTACTTCACACATTTCATCATTCCAAACAGAATTGAAACACACATTTGTTGGACGAATAAGGTAATTGTTATCGAAAAACTCATGAAAGGTAAATATCCGTGACGATAAAAATTAATTCTTCAAAAGGCATTGAGTTCTATCTTTTATGGTATTTTGGTTGTTTCATTTGAAACAGTAATCGGGGATAGGAATTTAACACTATACTCTTGATTTCTTCTTAATCTAAATTTAATATTTATTTGCTTTATCTGAATAAAAAAATACTTCCTTGAGGGAATTTTTTTTCGTTATCACAGGAAGATATATATATATATATATATATATATATATATATATATATATATATATATATATATATATATATATATATATATATATATATATATATATTGATAATGGAAAAATAGCGGAATTTAAAAGTTGATTAATAAAGAAGGGGATCATATGATAACTAGCTACATACGTAAGTCAGCCCCTCTTTTTTTAAGAAACCAGCGTTAAATATATATAAATATATTTTTGATAAAAATATATTTAACTGATGACCACATATTTTGCACTTGAAGAAAGCATTTTTATAAAATGTATAAATTTTAAAATGGAGCTATATATATTTGCATTAAATGGATTAATATGTAAGCATTTTATCCAATATTGTATTCCATTGTAGTTATTATATTTTGAGACTAATTTAATCAATATGTCAGGAATAATTAATTCCCTTTCCTCCAATAACTTACCCTTGGTGTGCAAAAGCTAAGAAACAAACACTTTTTTTTAGAATTTTTTAAGAACATTTATCGACTTTTAATGAAACTTGGTAAAAATAGTAGATCAAAAATTCTTTTTGTTACTATCCAATAAAATTCGATCTTTTTATTTCATTTCATAAAAAGGAAGAAAACTGACAAGAGAAGTATTTCAAACACTGCTCTGAAAGGTTTTAATTTTACTTGTATTTTTGAACGCTAACAATTATTTTTGAAACTTTTGTAAACAATAGCAACACAGACTATATTTGAATGAAGGATTACGATGAAGAGCAATTAAGAGATTAAAGACAGACCAATCCCAAGAGGGAGTAGCAAAAAGATTCAATGTGTCTCCAAATCTGGTTTCCAGATTACGGGACCTAATCCAGGTGACCGGAACGGTGTCCAGATGAACAGTTGTGGGGCACCCAAAAGCCATAATGACCGACGGTTTTTTGAGATTTCAATGCAAGGCGCACGAAGGGGAATAACAGCTACTCAACTAGAAAATGAGCTAGCTCTCCGCTGCTTTTAGTCCCACAGTCTCGCGATATAATGTTTACTGAAGACTTAACAAGACAGGGTTTTATACACCAGGAGACCAATGATCCTTATCCCACTCACTCCAGCCTGATATGATCAGACATCATGTTTGGATACAGTAAAATCGGGCCTATCACTGGCGAGATTCAATCGGAGCACAGATTTTCGATTAGTTCACATACAGAGAGAAACAAGGATCATGTATTACTTCTTCAACATCAAGGATGTTACTACTTTCTAAGTTTTGGTATTATGATCTGAACCAGCAGTGGCGTAACGTACACCCCCGAAATCCCCGCATTGAGGAAGGGGGCAGGATTCTAGGGGCCCAAAGCCTGACTAATTGCAAGTACATACCCTTTTTTAAATCCGTCTTGGGGTCCAAAACCTGACTTTTCAGGGGGGGGGGGCATAATGCTCTCCGTTACGCCACTGTAGAGCAGCGTGATGTTGAGGTTCCCTGACTGCTCTCAAATATAGAGGCGTTATCTTATTTCTCTGGGTAAAACTTCTAAGAGGGGAAGTTGGAATCTAATTCATTTTTATGAATTATAACTTTAACCTAATCAGGGCCGGCTAGTTATCGATTACCTCAATATTAAGAATATTCAGTGGATGAAGTAGCGAGCTAGATATCTAGATCTGAATCCCATAGAGCAGGGATGGCGAACCCGTAGCACGCGTGCCTTTGATGGCACGCGACGCCATATTTTGGGCACGCCACCGATCAAAACGGTTTGTATTTTAATTCGAAGTAACAAAATTCAATATGAAATATTACGAGAAACGTGAGTGTTTCTCGTAAGTAGTTTTTAGTAGTAAGTAGTCTTGGTAGTAGTTTTCAGCAAGATTTTCTCAGTTCAAAGAATTATCGGAGACGCTTAAGTTTTTTTATATACCTAGATGTGACTTCCTTTAATAAACTGAATTTGTCCCAATTCTATTGGATGTGAATTGAAAATTTTAAAATGCAATTGATTGATTTCCAGTCTAGTTCAATATGGATTCAAAAATGTGTAGAAAAAAGAAGAAAGTTGAAATTGATTAAAACAGAAAGATGAACAAGTAATGTAAGTAAAAATACTAGTAATGAAATTTTGGAAACATGGAATTCGATTCCAGATACGTTTAGCTGTTTGAAAAAAACTGGCTTATGCTATTTTAACCATATTTTCATCTACCTATGCCTGCGAGTCATTATTTTCAGAGATGAATAACATTAAATTCTCATTTAGAAACCGTTTGGAAGGACTCCAAGGCAGCTTGCATTCTGTGTGGTAAAAGTAACATTTTGCTATCCTAATACAAGTTATTTGTCATCTAATCTACCACAACAGAATTCACACTAATGTTACTTTAATTTAAATTGCTCATATAAGTAAAACATGTAGTACTATGGTGTGCAAAATGTATTTTTTCGGTGCTATTAAAGAGTTTTGAGTTGTTAGTATTTAGTTTTATTATTTTCTCAATAATTACAAGTCAAAGTTATTTGATGGCAAGTCTATATCTCCTTAAACATTTCTTAAAGAAAAAATGGCACGTTGATCCAAAAAGGTTCACCACCCCTGCCATAGAGCATGTTTGGAATACTTTTGGCAGAATAATTGCAGCTCACCAGTCCGCTTCCAGAACAATTCCGTAGCTAAGATGTGGTGTGGTGGATGAGTTCGATTTATTGTCGCAAGGCCACTCAAATAGCCTAGCAAACAGCATGAGAGCTTGTTATAGTAGCTGCATTGTTAGTAGGGGTGATCGAACCCTTTATTAAACACTTCATTAGGGCCATCTTGCTGCGTTATTTTTTGACTAATGTGCCTTCAGGAGCACAAGTCATGATAATGATCAATAATTTTTTATTGTCAGCTTTTTAGAAAAAATCTTTAAGTGGTTTTATTCCAAATTTCACTTGAATTAACTCACTAGTTTTTAAAAATTCCGCAAAAATGTGTTTGTGTTCCTTAGCTTTCCCCCATCAGCGTATATGCTTATCCTGCCTGAAAATACATGCTTAATGTGTTCTTCCAAAATTATCATTTTGTGTTGTGCGTTAAAATAACAGTGTACGCTCTAAACGGTTATATTTTATGGTCTTCGAGAGAAATTAACTCTACATATATCAATAAAAAAAAATTTATGCCTGTTTTGGAAGAAGTAAGATACTTTTTTGATAACATTTTGCAGTATCTTTCATGTATATTTGTTGCGTACTTACTTTTACAAAAAAACTCATTATTCCAAGACAGAGATTATCTGGTTGCTCGAGTAACAGATTCGTAACTGATGCATCGGCTGGTTTTGGTGTCGTATTTCCAAATGCCGATGTATAGTTGAGTTGATATGCACGCTAAATCTGAATTATTTTAAGGTCCGCATGTTGGCGTGACGTGTATGTGGGATGCTAATTCAGATGTTATCAATGTGACTTAAAAGTGGTTCAAAATTGCAAGGTTTGTTATCGATAATCCTTGCATTTCTTCCATTTCTACTTTAATAAACAATCATTCATTGCTCTATATATTTACTCTAAGCAAGAAATTAATAATTGTAGATTTTTCTACACTGATATTTGTTATAAAATAGGGAGGAAAAAATTGTTCTGTTATTTGGAATAATTGTGAATCATTTCTATTTTAATCATCAGTGGTAGTATTTAAGAAAGAAAAGTTGCTTGAACTGAATTAAATTCACCCCTAAGAGTTCAAAATCTTTTTAGAACTTTTTATTTAGCAAACAAAACCATTTATTCTTTGGAGTAATTGAATCCTTAATAACGCTGCTCTTTTGACCTTTGACCAAGACGCAATTAAAGCCTCTTTTGTGTTTTTTAAGCAAGTGGAAATCCGTCGAGAAGTGCATGAATAGAAAGCTTTTATATCCCCTAAGATTTTGCTCTCAAATGACTCGAATGTTGTTAGATTAATTTTAGAATGAATGTTTGCCTTTACATTCTTTTTTTTGTTGTTGTTGTTCTGGAATAATTTCACAGTAAAACATTCAACAATGCTTGCTTTTGTGTAATTCTTGAGTTTTCAAGAATAAGTATTATTCTTTTTCCGAGTAATACTTATAATTGTAAACTGACATTTGATTTCTATTTTTTTGTTGTTGCTTGGATCTTTTATTGAACCTCAAGGTAGGGATGGCGATCTGAAAGCAATTAATCGAAGAATCTATTTCTTGGGCAAAAAAATCGATTTTTTAAATCAATATGTAGCACTGAATCGATTCAGTAAATCGATATTTCATCCAAGAAAATCGACTTTCGATTTTTTCTGTTTTGGTAAAAACCATAAAATTATTTACAATTAGTTGAATGTACTATCTTTAAAACCCGTACTATAACGGTGTTGGCGGTTAAAGGGTTAATTACTCAAAAACTCGCGAGATGCCTGTGTGCTTAGTTTGCTTCGCCTCTCTTTAATAAATAAAAAAAAAGTTACGTTTGTAATCTTAGACTTTCTGTATTTGTTGATATTGCGTCATTTGTTTATGCCTTAATTGACTGACTATCGCAATGTACTGTGATTAGCGTAATAAATATTTACTTTTATGTAGTGTTCGCTACGGAAAAATAAGTAATTGAGGGTAAGTAAATCGTGGGATCATCTGCTCCTTGTAAGCGCCTTTTTTCGATTGCCTGTAACATCGCAAGTGATGAACGGAACCACTTTGATCCCAGTAGACTTGACAGACTGTTGTTTTTAAAAAGCTTAGATATTAAGCATTGGAGCTATAAGCTATATTATCTATTTTCTAAACTTTTTAATATAACAAATACATTTAGAAAATAGATATCTTCTTTCATACCTGATCCTTCGATACGGTACTAAAAATAATTGCAATTGTCAAATTCCCTGAACTAAAAAAATTCCCTGATTTTACTGATAAGAGATCGTTTATTATGTTATATTTCTTGTTCTTCATAAAATGGATTTATATTTACATTGTAAATGCAGAATTGGAAAAAAAATCGATCTTTTAGACCTCGATTTTCTTGTGAATCGATTCATCAGGTTACGATTCGAATCGATTTAAAAATTGATCTTTTTCGGAGAGAATTGCTCCCCATTCCTACCTCAAGGCTATCTTCGAATAATCTTAAAAAATTGGAACCGAATTCAGAATATTTTTTCCATATAGAAAAGTTATCTAACATAAATATTATATTCTGACGTCACGATCCCTATAGTTCTATATTTTATCTCACTGCTCACATTTTTTCCGTGTTGATCCATTTTTTCCCGTTATAAAATGTGTTTCGCAATTTGTCTCACAAGGTGTAGTGCTAAATCCCTTTGCATCTTAAAATGTGTTTGTGTGTGTGTGAAAATTACTTATTTATAAAGGGAGTTTTTTTTAGAGGTATAGAACATTAAATTGCAATAAACCAAAGATGTATTATTCGATTGACATGAATTTTTTTTATTCCAAAGATAATCTTGTGGCATTACATTTTAAATATGATTTCTGGCATAGGACTGCCACGGCTGGCTCGGATGTAGTCCAAATTTTCGATGACTTTTTCCAACATTTGTGGCCGTATATCGGCAATAACACGGCGAATGTTGTCTTCCAAATGGTCAAGCGTTTGTGGCTTATCCGCATAGACCAATGACTTTACATAGCCCCACAGAAAATAGTCTAGCGGTGTGAAATCACAAGATCTTGGAGGCCAATTCACAGGTCCAAAACGTGAAATTAGGCGGTCATCAAACGTGTCTTTCAATAAATCGATTGTGGCACGAGCTGTGTGACATGTTGCGCCGTCTTGTTGGAACCACAGCTCCTGGACATCATAATTGTTCAATTCAGGAATGAAAAAGTTAGTAATCCTGGCTCTATACCGATCACCATTGACTGTAACGTTGTGGCCTTCATCGTTTTTGAAGAAGGATTCCACCAGCCCATAAAGTGCACCAAACAGTCAGTTTTTCTGGATGTAACGGTGTTTCGACATACACTTGTGGATTAGCTTCACTCCAAATGCGGCAGTTTTGTTTGTTGACGTAGCCATTCAACCAGAAGTGCGCTTCATCGCTAATCAAAATTCGCTTATGAAAATCGGGAACAACGGCAATCTCGTTTTGGGCCCATTCGACGAATCTACGCCTTTCTTGATCATATTTAAAATGTAATGCCACAAGATTATCTTTCGAATAAAAAAAAATTCATGTCAATCGAATAATACATCGTTGTTTTATTGCAATTTAAAGTTCTATACCTCTAAAAAAACACCCTATATAATCGTAGTATTTTTTAAACAGATATAAATGAATTTCTGTTTCCGATTTCTATTAAAACTGAAAAATTTTTCTGTCTGAAAATGTGTTTCATGTTAAAAGTTCGGGCATTTTTCACTTGGCAAGTGAGTGTTTTATTAACATCACACTGTAAAGCGACACGAAGGCTATTGGTGACGGACGTAGTAGTTTTGAACCATGGTCAAGTGGAACCTCCTCTCTAACAATCGGGAGGACGTTAGAGTGAGTGAGTGAATGTGTGACGGATCTATTCTCGCGTACCTTCCACTAATCCTCTTGGGAAATCTTTCGACTGTCAATTCGCGTTTATTCACAACCAACCCTTTTGAAGAAGAAACAGCGATATTTTTAAATTAAGTCTACTATATATAGTCAAGGTTTTCTAGCTTGCAACTAGGAGAAGGAGAAAAAGAAAGCCAGAAGTCAGGTGATATTACTACTGATCAGGTATCACTCAAATTTACAGAATGTTCCAAATATTAAATAGACGAAAGAATTAAAGTGACGATTGGTCACTAAACGTTAAGTAAATTAGGATAATAGAATTGATCTTAAAGTAAAGTTGTCGATATTTGTAGTCTTCTCGTTGTTCCTCGTATATTGCTTACATTGAGACATTCTCTTCTTGTTGAGATTAATTGAGTGTTGCTATTTTTGTGAGATCAATAAATAAGGTGATTTTGAATATGTCTGGTATTCCTTCCCTTCCTCCCACATATCTAGGCGGGCAAAAGATAAGGGACGATTCCCTCACAAATATTTATCTCGCACGATTCAGCTATTTGAGGGCTTTTGGGGACAGATCTCGTAATTTTGAATCACGGTCAAGTGACGAGCTGAGCCTCTCCTAACTTCCTCTCCACAACAACGGGAGGACGTTTGACTCTCGACAGAATTAACTTTCATCACTCCTTTACACGGCGTCTCTTCTGTGGTACTAGGCTCGAACTAATGACACGCCGGCCCGAGTCTGTTACCTTGATCCCCATGCTACTGCGGCGTGGGGGGACGATAGAAAGCCACGACATATTTAGCGTGCATCAGCTCCTCTATATGGCAGGTCTTCTGTGGTATTTCAGCTCGTCTATTTGGCAGGTCTTCTGTGATATTAGGCTCGAACTCATGACCCGCCAACCACGAGCTCTTGAGCAGGACCTCTAGGCTACCGCGGCCTTTTACATTTAGCGTAGACAAGCCCTGACAAGATGCAACCATAATTAATTATTCATAAGCATTATATTGAAGCTTTTTTTATGTACAGTGAAAAATTTTGTTTGTACAAATCTGTACAAATGAAATTTTGTCTGTACATATCTGTACAAATTAAAATATGTGAAAATAAAGGCTATTTATTGAAAAAAAATATTGCTTTAAATAAAGATTTTATAAGGTAATGCATATCTGCAGTATTTTTCTTTAAGAAATATCAAATAAAAATAATCACGTGCAAATAATTTCTTTGAACTAACTTTCCAAATTAACTTCAATTTTGTTAAAACAGTTTTTGATCCATTGTTGGAAACTTTGCCTTATCAGTTTGCGACACACGTTACGCATAATATCATTGTCTTCTGTGAAGGTTATAACAATTTCTTTGTCCATGGCTTAGTAAAGTGTTGGGCGGGCGCGGATTTCGCCAACGACGACTTATAATAAGAGGAGAGACAAAAAGCTGGTTATTATTCCTTGAGAAGAACAACGTTTTAGTGTCTGAAATATAGTATTTAATGCATTGGTGAATGAATTTTCGTGATATATTTTATAATCGAAACTTAATGACATCGGTAGTGTTTTCTCTAGAGCGTAAATGAATGCCATTTCAGTTTTTTTAGCTTATACGAAATCTTGTTTTGAAAGATAGTTATCTCGCGTACAAATTCATTTTTATCTGAAGAAATAATTTTTGTAAGAAATGCTCGCATGTTATAATTTCGTTCAAAATCATATCAAAATGCACACACACATATTATATTTCTCTGTAATGTTTTTTTTTGGGGGGGGAGGGAGCATTCTTCGAAGGAACTTTACAATCAGTTAAAACATTTTAGGTTCAAAAGAAATATATATACGAGGAGCTTATCATATTTCAAAATGCATACAATTTTGAAAACTATAAAAGAGTTCCTTTGGGAGTTCTTATCCCTTTTAAATAATAATTTAACTTTGTGTTTAATTTGAAAATATGGCATATTTCCTATTTTTCCTTTTTTTTCATACACTCGAGCCAATTTTGAGTATTAAGTACTATACCGCCGATTAAAAAACAAAAAATTAAAATACGTCGCCAAATGTCACAGTATGCAGCCAATAATGGAAACCATGCGCGCTCATCTTCGAATACACTAATAATAATAATGACACAGAGTCTGGCAAAAAATTTTGTGAATGGGCAATGTCTTTTAATTTAGTGGAATTGTGTGTGTGTGTGTCGAAGGTTTATATATATAATACATACGTACCCAATCTTGAAATAGCAAGAAAAATTAAATATATTCATTGAAATTTTTTAAGTAATTTGAATTAATGATAGAGATTTTACTTAGATTTTAAGATGAAAAGTGATAAATTTATATAAATTATATTCTTACTTAGTAAAGGCTTTTCTGTCTGCGAGTTTTTGATTTAAAATTATCCCATTGAAGTGAACCAAATAAAAGTCTAGTAATTTCGACTTGGAGGATCTTGAACTTTTGGGATAATAGGGAATGTAGTTATAGGATCTTTTTCTATGCACAAAATAGTCATACAATTCCATACTTCCCACTGGCCATGGTAGCCTCGGGGTCATGGTCACGAATTCTTGGCATTCATTGCCGAGTCCCGGATTTGAGTCCTGACGCCACTGAATACCCACCATATAGAGGGACTAATGTACATTAAATATATCGTGGCTCAAATTCTCCCCGTTGGATTGGTATGGAAGTTAGCAGAAGAGTACCAGCTCAAGTATAGTGATCATTAATTGACCATGGTTTAAAATTTCGAGATCCGTCGCCAACAATCCTCGCGTTGCTTTAGAGTACAACATTAATAAAAGCTTACAAACTCATAGTTCCCATAGATTTACAGAAGCTTCTGTAAGAGCTATTCCACAGAATTCATTTTTACAGACAGTAAAGAAACTTTAACAGAAGTGAAGAATTTCTATGAGTAGCTTTTCTCGTTTGGGTAGCAAGTGTGATATACGAGGCGTGATACAAATAAAACGAGACTGGTTCAATAAATCATTAAAATTACAGAATCATTTCTCCGTGACAGTATCGCCTTCAAAGTAGTTCCCTTCAGCACTCACACACTTCTGCATTCGGTTTTACCATTGCTGGTTACAGTTCTGGAACGAGGGGTTTGGTTGTCCCTTTAGGAGATTTTCTGTGTTTGCCTGAACCTCTTCAACTGAAGTGAAATGGGTTCTCCTTCAGCAAGATTTAACATTACGAACTAAAATAAATAAGTCGCATGGGGACAAATCAGGTAAATAAAGAGGATTCCCCATCACAGTAACGTTTTTGCTCGTCAGAAACCGTTTGACAGATAGGGTCATATGAGTGGATGCATTTGTTGTCTTGGTGCAACATCCATCCATCACCCATTCACGAAATCTTTTAGTATTTCAATGTAGTAGTGTGGATTAACAGTCTGACCACTAATGTGAGTGGGAGCCCACTCATATAACGAATTTTGGCTATGTTTTGGTCTGTAATCGCTGACCTGTGGTGCCCAGCAGATTCCTCATCTTCCGCACTACCCCCCGAAAACCTCTTATACCATTCAAACACATCTGCACGAGCCAAAGTTTCATCTCCATAAGGCCTCGGTTAATATCTGAAATGCTTTCGTGGCTGATTTCTTAAATTTCACAAGAAACTTGATGTTGATTCGGCATTTTTTCAGCATAATGCAGTTGCACATGTTCACTAAAAGACGCAGTACTCCTTTCTGGCGTGATCGATAAAAGTGAAACTGGACATATGGATAGAGGAGGTGTGTGGGATGACGTCGTCAAAACAGTTGTTGCCAACTCCCCTCTTTTTTCAAGCTACACTCTAGTCCTCTTAGTCTCGTTTTTTGTGTCACACCTTGTATAAGTTCGTTGAATTTTATCGTTGTTTGATTAATTTATATTTCCCTCAGTTTAAATAGTTTTCCCCCTCTTCTTTCTATAATTTTAACTATAGATTCTTCTTGTGACATAAAGTAAATTTTTCAAAAGGATATATAAGTAAGTTTAAAATATTATTAATATTCTTTATTGTTAGATAACCTAAAGGAAAGTCTACTGGATTTTTTAAGGGAATCTCTAAAGTAAAAATGTGTTTCTGTATTGTTATTTTTTGTTAACATTTATTGGAAATTATATAAACTATTAAAATAGTTTTCTTTTTTTTTCGGCTCCAAGTCAGTTTCTAAACAACGGAGATCAGAAAGAGAGTTTACTAAGAAAGACTAGTTTCTTTAATCTTGCGGGTTTTTTTTTTTAAATTTTTATTTATATTCCACAATACTTCACCCGTTTGTTCTTTTCTAGGTTACATCAGTTCGTAATAAAGATTTACCGCGTCAAATTCAACAACATTGCTTAGATGGTGAAATTCGCATTTATCCCCACTGCAGCTATTTGTGAGCAATAGGCTTTTATGCGTTTTCATAGCCCTGGTTTATGCTGCCCGGGCTAGCAGCGCCCTCTTTCATCGAAAGCATGCACACAGCTTACCTACGCGTTTTCTTTTTCTTTCTGTTAATTGACTTTTCTTTGGGAAGGTGGAGGAAAGATTCAAAGGTCAACAATCTGGTCGAACATCTCAGTCGGTTAACTCCCGACTGGGAAAGAATTGGAAACGGGGAAAAAAATGTAGGACACACAACAGGAGGGAAAGTGAGGTCTGACCCGTTGCCAGGGTGAGTGAGATACGAGGGAAATGATTTTTCTTGTTATATTTTTTTCATTTGTTGCTATAAAGTCATAAATGGATAGTAAATTGAGTATTATCTACATAATGATTTTTTGTTTTATTTGAGGTATAATTGTTCGCTACTCCTATAAATAAGCAATTATTGTGACTATTTTAATAATTATTTGATTTTTAACAAGAAGGGCATAAAAAATCTCACCTTACTCAATGTCATAATGTAGATAAAATACACAGCTATAGTACAAAAACTACACTATTTTGGAGTTTCTGATTGCATGAAATTATAACCGAAAAAATTTTGCAGATTTGATGAAGTTTGATATTGGTTATGGAATTTTTATAGAAGGATGCATATTTATAAAATGGAAGATATATATATATATATATATATATATATATAATTACAATTTTATACATTTATAGAAGTTTCGTTTTTAAGATATAATTTTTTAATAACAGGATGGATTATATGTTATTGTTATAAAAAACGCGAATGGGAATAAACAACAAATTTCAGCCGAAAAAAGATTTGAATCTGAAAAATGCTCTTGATTGATTTGATTGTGATTCAAGGAGAAAAAAATTGCCATTTAAAGATAATTTTGATAACATTTTTGTGATAATGGATTAAACGTTGAAAAATCCTGGAATCCCGTTGTTTTCTAAAGTTATACACAAATTATAGTGGAAAATGGCTGGCCGTTTCAATACATTTAGGATAATGTTATAATTTTTAACACGCTCTTATAAGTTTCACTTGTATGTGATGGAATCTTTGAACTCGATTTTTACCCACTTTAAAAGGTCAGATTAATTCGAAATTTTGCACACTTGTCTAGGATCGATGACAATACTATAATTTCATAATTTTGTTTCATTATCTTGATCAGGAATCTCATAAATAAGGATTTTAAAGATTTCGAGATTTGGTGACTAATTCATTATATCGTTTCCAGATTTAGCGGCTAATTGCATATACCATTTTCAGATTTGGCGACTAATTCCATATGTCATTTCCAGATTTAGCGACAAAAAGATTAAGGAGAAACCCTGAAACCGCGAATAGGTTTGTGAAGGTCCCTTGGGACCTCACTTTGAGAACGAGAATAATTTTGAGTCACAAAAGAACCAGTAGCCATTTTTATAAATAACTTTCTTTATTTGGTTATCTTTCCCAAATAGAATCAAAGACTTATTAACAATTATTTCTACTAATATTATGAGGTTTTAAAGATAATATCCTTTAAATTAACTTAATTAATTAATGATCTAATTAATTAATTTATTAAATAACGATCACGCAGAAATTACCACAATAAGAGATCCCAGAATTATATTTAATAATGTTCTTATTGAACATTTAACTTTAATCTCACTCTTAAAACTTTAATGAGACTTTAAATACAAATCTATATTTACCGCTCGGAATCTCAATTCTTCATGAGATTAAATTATCTCCAACAATAAAACTTCAATTCAAATTCACTATAACTTTATGTTTCAATATCTATCTCCTACTGTTCTAACTTTACTATTTCGTTTGACTTAAATACCGAATCTAATCTGCATAACAAGGAATCCTGTCCGCTTTTTGGAGTTGATTGGAAATAGGTAGGGAATTAAATTTCCCTAAAAAGGTCGGCTCAGAAGGTTAGTGATAAAGTTCCGTATAGATTCGTCACAGGTTTGTGGTTAATACAAATAAAACAAAAAAGTGTTCTTTATGTGAAAAAGGGTAGGGTGGGTGCGTAGTTTTTCTGAAAATGGAAATAAATAAATTATAGTTTAAAAAAAACTAAAAAACATGCTTTTATAGTGAATCGAACTAAAAAGTAAAAAAAATAATTCTTAATATAAGCATAAAATGATGAACGAGATAATTAATATCATTGGGGTAAAAGCGTGGGGTGCTCTATATTAATTGTTATCATTTCTTACTAGTTCTATTCCGAAATGCTGAGTTGGTGTAAAAATATAGTACAAAGCATTCCACGCTTTTACCACAATGACATTAATTTTCTCGGTAATCATTTTATTCTTATATTTAGAACTATTTTTTTACTTTTTAGTTCGATTCACTATAAAAGCGTGTTTTTTAGTTTTTTAAAACTATAATTTATTTAAAAATAACTTTATTAGAATAATAAGATAAAATCTTTCCGTTAGTTGCGCATTTTTCTGCTTATTATTTCCTATTTTAATTCATTGTTATCGATTCTACAAAGGTAAAAAAATTATCAATTATTCAACATCAAGAAATATACTATGTCATTGGAGCCTGGAGCCCCTATGCAAAAGTAGAACCCTTCTGCGATACTTTTAACTAGACAGCATGTGTCATACGTTATTAAATACGCGTACAAACGATAATCCGTAACTCATAAACGCGTGTGTGACTCTCAATTTCCCAAACCTAGGCACAAACCTACTACCACCTTTTTGACTAAATGATTGGGGTATGGTGGTGAGCATAAGCCTAGACAAGGACGGCGGACATGACAAAATAATGCAGTCAGTCTATAGTTCAAAATTCCCAGTTTATCGGGAATCTGATTGAGTTGTTATCAGGGACATCTTAAGGCACGGGCCAACTCGATTATGTCTTAATAAGATCCCAATCCGGATCATTTTAATGGTCAAACGTTATTCTCAAATGTCAATGGTCAAATGTCATATTCTCCGAAAAACAGGGAATTTCAAACTGCATGTCAACTGCTAAAAGTGTCCAGGCTGTATTATTACGCAATTACCGCTGTCCATGTCTAGGCCTAGATCTAATATCATAAACAATCATTCAACTTATGTAGGCGAAATGCGGCCATAGGTCGAGACGGTTTGTGCCTACGTTTGTAAGCCGTGCTTATTTATTTATATTAAATTACCGTTTGAGCGAGTATTTGACAATACATGCTATATACCAGGGGTGGGCAGACTTTTCCAGGGTGTGGGCTACTTCTAGTTTTTTCAAGCTGTTGCGGTCCACCCAATGTCAGTGGCGTACAAAAGGAAGGGGGGGGGCACCGGTCCGGACCCTCCCCCACAGCCCTTGATTTTTTTTTTACCGATTGATTTTAATACCATGTATACAGTAAGTAAAACATATATATAATTGAGTATTTCTTATTAATAATTTTGTTATTATTTGATGCTGAGTATTTATTTAGTAATTTATTTTTTACTGTTTTTTGTTCCCGACAATCTACAAAATTAAAAATATATATGCTTGCGTTGAGGTATGATACGAGAATAGTAGACTTTCGACCCTCGACCACACCCCCCTCCCCTTGAAAAATTCTTGTTTGCGCTAATGTCCATTGCTGTAGGTATGGTGAGGTAGGAAGAGGTCAACAATGCTTATTATCAATTAATAATAAATGCGGAATATGTATTTACTTTTACTTACAGAACTAAAATAAAAAAAACTAACTCTTTTAATACTGCGTTTAAAGCAAAACGCAAAATACAAACATTATAATAACAGCTACAAATATAATAATATCAAACAATTCAAAATACATAAAACATTTTTATCTAAAGTTAGTTTTTGTTGTTATAATCAGTAGAATACTTATAGTCTGCATACTTCAGCCAATCTTGAATATTTCCGTACATAATTACTAACTACTAAAATCTTCTGGCGGTCACCCCAAAATGTCTTGGTGGTTCACCGGTCGATCGTGATCGATGTTATGCCCACCCCGGCTGTATACTGTCGTCTACTTTCAAATATCTCAGGTAGGTCCTACTTTTGCATAAGGGCCCAGGGCCTCAAAAAGTCTTAAGACGTCCCTCTGTTTATTATTATCTTTATCTCATTGAGGTTGAGTCGAGAATAAAGTTAGACCACCCCGCGGTCCGAGCCCAGTTTAAACATGTCTTAATAATTCCCTGAAAACCTATCATATTTTTCGAAACATGTTATATACACTCTGTCGCAAAAAAATATATGCACCCAGAAGAAATCAAGCTACAATCACGAAACTCGGCAAGAATGTAGTCTGGTAAGAGATATGCAAATGATTAAAATTTCGAAGCCAATGAGACAAGGCTAAGTGTGCTATGCGCATATTAGTTGCGCAACTGGGAGAGTTTAAAAGCATGAGTACGAGCGCCGTACGGCTATCCAAACGAATCTGATGACTTTGATAGACGATATTGAGACTTAGGATGCCTCTAAGACGTAACCGGCGGCAGTACGAGCAGCTGACGGACTTTGATAGGGGCCGTATAATAGGCCTCAGAGAAGCAGGTTGGTCGAATAGACGTATCGGCCGCCACCTCGGTCGGAACGATACGGTAGTTGCTCGGTGTTGGCAACAGTGGATCACAGAAGGTAGAGTGTACCGTCGCAGAGGGTCAGGACGTCCCAGGAACACAAATGATCGCGAGGATCGTGCAATCAGAAGAGTGGCCACTTCGGCACCAACAACGTCGCTAACATCGATTCAACGCCACTTACCTCCTTCCAGACATCCAGTGCCATCAAGAGAAACCATAAGGAGACGACTGACCGAAGTTGACTTGAGGAGCCGACGTCCGCTAAGACGCTTACCACTGACCCCACATCATAGGCAGTGTCGACTGGATTTTTGCCGACCTTGGGCAACTTGGAGTGTGACAGACTGGAGACGTGTCATCTTCAGTGATGAATCCCGATTCAGTCTCAGTAATGATGACCACCGCACACGTGTCTGGAGGCGCACCGGCCAGCGGTCCGATCCGGCATTTATTGTCGAGCGGCATACAGCAATTTCACAAGGTGTGACAGTGTGGGGAGCAATTTCTTGGGACACACGATCATCTTTAGTGGTCCTTCAAGGCACTTTGACAGCTCGCAGATACGTGGACGATATTTTAACGCCGATTGTGCTACCCATGCTATCAAGTCGCCCAGGTGCCATTTATCAACAGGATAATGCTCGTCCACATACTGCGCGACTCTCCCAACAATGTCTTCAAGGATATGACATCCTACCATGGCCTGCCAGATCACCAGATCTTTCGCCAATAGAGCATGTCTGGACGCGCTGGGAAGGCAACTGCAGCCGTCCCAGGAGAATTAACTGCGCAGATGCAAAGACTATGGCAGGATCTTCCACAGGGGGTCATAAGTGATCTAATTGAATCGATGCCACGCCGAATTTCGGCTTGTATAGCTGCCAGAGGTGGCTTTACTACTTACTGATTTTTAACCTTTTGCAAGCTGTAACCGCTTAATAAAATGATATTTTGTTCTGAATTTTTAATCATTTGTTTATTTTCATATACACTACATGCATACCAAATTTCGTGAATGTAGCTCAATTTCTTCTGGGTGCATATATTTTTTTGCGACAGAGTGTATGTTTGTATAATTATTTTATATGATATAAAAAATATATACATGATATATGTAAGTACTGTATTGAACATATTTTACTGTTGTTTACCAAAATCGTTAACCTCCTTAATTTATTATTTTTGTTCATTTACTTTTTGTGGTCACAGTCGTTTTGAGATCCTTGAAAGCTGATGGTAACAATACTATATGCGATTTCAAGAACGAAATATGTCTCATACCATTCTAAATCCGACTTTCATACGACCGCTATGAATAGACTCAATTTCTGAAGGTAATTTGTGTGTGAATTCTGAATGAATTTGAATTCTGAATTCTTAGAATTTATTATTTTTTTGTGACCGATTCTTAAGAAACTTGAAGACATTATAGCATAAACACTCATGTTTTATTAATTTCAAATTTAATACTTGATTTCAGATCTTGTTTATTCAATCATCGAATAATGAGCGTGAACTTGTTTTGATATGAAGTTCTTTGATTTCTAAATTTATTGTCTTATTTATATGTATGCTTTTTGATGGAACAAGTGTTACCGTATAGTGCAGTGTTCCGCAATCCCCGGTCCGTGGATCAAATACTACCGATCCACACAAGAAACCTTAAATTATTTCTCTTTTATTTACTGTGGTATATTTTTCTTAGGTTTGGGCTACTTTTTATGAAAATCACTTAATATTCCTTGTTTAATCACTTTATATTCATTTTTGGTATAGCTATGTTTTATTCAGAGAAGCCACGATTAAATACAATTAAATTAAAATTATTAAATCAAAACAGTCTAAAATATAAACAATCAGCATCCTCCCTCTGAGCGGGCCGCGGTAAAATTAAGAAACGTTGACCGGTCCGCGGCGATAAAAAAGGTTGCGGAGCACTGGTATAGTGCTATAAATCTGTTACAAGCGTAACAGTTTTGTTATCAATACAATCTGGCAAAATAATTTTATTTTATTTTATTTTTAAATTGAAAAATGGTAATATACTTCTATAATTACACGATTTTCAGATGTTATTTTTTTAAGAAAAATGCTAAATATTTTTAAATTCTTCGCTTTGTTATTACTTAACCTATATTTCGCATAAGACTAATTATAAAGGAAAATTCACAAGATATCAACAGACTTCGTATTGTATTTTAAATTGTTAAATCTCTAACAGTTTTTCCTCGTCGGAAGGAAATAAACTTTTAACAAATGATTCATCTCCAACATAACAAAAGATTATACAAGTTCTGATTTTTAAGGAAAAAAGTTACTTTAAAAAATAAACTCTTTATTAATTTTAGCGGTTTCTATCCCATCTTTAAAATGAATGAGTTCTCCTGACATACTTGGATCTCATCTCCTCGACTCTCTTTAACGGTTTGTCACACCTGGCTACATAAACCGCAAGTAACACCTAAATATATGATCGTTTTTAACCACTTAGCCTATTCAAGCGAAACAGTTTGCGTGCTGGTTTAATGCAGCTGTATAGTTCCTACTGGCCGTTTGTATCAAAAGACAAACATTGACTCTCAGAACTTGATGCTCCACTTCGATTCTCGAGCAAGGTCCTGTTTTTTCTTCTGTAATAAAATTTGTACGATTGTTCTTCGTAAGAAAAAATCAGTCAGCATGTCGTGGCATTTTATAATAGAATTTTTCTTTTCTTAGGAATAGAGAAAACGAAAGCTTTTCTTTATTCTCAATATTTATTTCATTTCAAAAGATTCTATTTGATTGATAGATGAGTTGAAGAAGCTTTTATGTCTGAAACAATGCGATGTAATGAATGGATCCGAATTTAAAAAGAAACAGCTTCAGCATTTGATTTTTGCATATTATTTTTGCTATTATCTTGTTGGTTTATTTTTAAAAGTGATTAAAATTCTAGGATACTTTGTAGATTTTCAGAACTATATATTGTTTTATTAAATCGAGGTGAAACAGTTTTAAATAAAACTGTCATGGCTTAAAAAAATAAACGATGGTTTATTATTGGTTCATATTTTGAAAACATTAAATTGTTGTGCAGTGACCTTTTAAGATTTCTTTAGGCCCTAGGCTTCTTATACCAGTGACCTCCAACCCCCGGTCTGCGGACCGGTATCGGTCCCTGGATTACATACTATAGGTCCGCACAAGAGAAACATTAAATTATTTCCATTTTATTTACTGCAGCCTATTTTTCTTGGGTTTGGGCTACTTATTATGAAAATTACTTTATATTCATTTTTGGTGTCGCTATATTTTATTTTGAAGCCACGTTTAAATGCAATTAAAATAAAATTATTAAAACAAAACAGTCTAAAATATAAACAATCAACGTCCTCCCCCTCAGAGGGCCGCAGTAAAATTATCCAACTTTGACCGGTACGCGGCGATAAAATGGTTGGGAAACACTGCCTTATGCAAAAGTAATACCCACCTTAGACCCTATAAGTCGACAGTATATAGCAGGGGTCGGCTATCTTTTAGCTGTGGCGTGCCAAACCAATCTACCAATATGATTCAGCGTGCCACGCAGAACATTTTTTAAACCATTCGACTCCCTTGATAATGCATACAGAATTAGAGAACAGAGGTCAATATAATTTAGATATTTACAGTTTTATTATATATTAATTTTGAATCATTTAAAGGTATTTCTTAACATGAATGTAAACAGCTATATAATGTAACTATTTCTTCAACAAAAGTAAAAAAAAAATTAAAATTGTACATATTTTATGTATTTTTAAACATATTTTTTAAAATAACAAATAGACAACATAAAATGCAAGTACATGGTGGCTATAATTTAACTGCAAGTGTTCAGGGGGTGCTGGAGAGAAAACTACCGGGAATATTTCTGTGAAATATGGTATATACACGTTTCAGAACATGCGCAAATCAAATACGTAAAAAACCCCGCCGTTTTCACCCGACAGATGGCGCTGTGCTATGTTTCAATGCTTATCGACGGCATATTTATAAATTTTAAGCCCATCGAACAATATAAAAACAAGACCACATTGAGTAATTGTCAACCATGACTCTGAATAAGAAAGAATGGGCATTGTTAGTGAAGATATTCTATCAGAATGGTAGCAATTCGTCAACAATTATGTGGAATGACTTGTGATTTTCTTGTGAGCCCATATTTCTTTGAGACCTGAACTCCAAGTGGTCCCAAACGCTGTAGTGTTATAGTGACTAGCTATGGTACGATGTTGAGAGAACAATTGATTCTAGCATTGCAAGAGAGACATTGTTTAGAAACCACGATATTTATGCAGGACGGAGCTTCCCCTCACATCGATTTTTTTTAATGGTTTATTATTATTTTGTGAGTTCTATATTATCAGAGAAAAACCCACGTAGTTTATATTTGTACCCTAAATCACTCAAATCAAATGATTAAATATGGAGTAGAATCGATCATTAAAATATATAAGGCAAATTTATATAAATAATTATATTGTTCGAATGATATTCCAAATTATATATATATATATATTACATTTATCACCATACCATATCATTTATTTCTAAAAAAAGTTGATTTTTAATATCTTTCATTGCTATGATTACAGTAGATTTATTTGCCCCTTTCTTAGACTGCTCACAAATGTATTAAATTTTAATCTGTTAAGATTTTATATGCTTTTATTTTCTTTACTTTATAACATTTGTTTCAATCTGAAAGAGAAATAAATATCTTTAATTTTTCATTTAGCGTAATTATTAGTTGCATTAACAATACTTTTTCATGAAATAACAACGATATATTTTAAATCTGAGTAGCATTTCGCACAAAATGGAATATCGTTCACAAAGTTGTGCCATTGCCATTTCAAAAATAACAATTTCGTCAAAATAATTGTCGTTTTGTGTGTGCTTGCTAAATTTCGAGTATGTTGGTCTAATAGATGAATAACGAAATTTTCATAGCCCTCGCACCCCCTTGGGAGACGGTATCCTGCAAAACCCGTTCATAGCAGACCTCTACTGAACAAAAGATTCATGCTTGCCACATTTCATGTCTGTAGAGTAATACTTTAAAAACGGGAGTCTCTCTCTCTCTCTCTCTCTTCCCCTCTTTTTTTAAATTTAATTTATTTGCAAAACTCCTCATGCTCCACATTGCATGACATGAGACTTACAGATGTAAGTGGTAACACATATAATTTAAAACAAAATTAAAAATACATTTAAAATAAAATATAAAATAAAAGGGATGGGAGGGGAAATACATACAAATATAAATAAGGGGAGATATCACAATAAAACTTTAAAAATCTATACAGTAAACAGATTTTCTTAAGACATTAAGGCTTTCAGTACAATTGACCAGCAAAGACAAAACAGGTGGCCAGGAAATACCTAAACATTTCAACTCCTTTTTAAAATTCTGCAAAATTCTTAATAATTTTCTGCAGTTTCAGCAGCCTGACTACACAAGAACAAATATCACTACCAATTAAATTAAACCTAGACAAATAGCTTTTAAAATTTCCATGTCCTGTTAGAATATGGGATAACTTAAAATCAGTAACAAATTTCTTACATTTTAGCCGTTGATAAATGGTCGAAAAAAACTTTTTAGTCCACAGAGCTTAGGCGAGGCCAAGAAATCGGTGTTCCAGGAAGAAACAGTTCTTTCCCAAGCTACATGCTTCCAGTGGGACAATGGCACAGACATCGATGAAGTTGGCCAAAGATGCCTCTTTGGCCAACTTGTCCGCTCTATCATTGCTGATATTTTTGCTATGCCCCCAAACATAAATATCGGCAATGATAGAGCGGACCAGTTGGCCAGAGGCAACTTGCCAAGATATGAACCTTTCGATGTCTGTGCCATTGTCCCACTGGAAGCATTTAGCTCGCGAAAGAACTGTTTTCCCTCCCTTTTGGAGACAATTATCGCAAAACCGTTATAAAACGTTGCCAAATCAAAAGATGCCACCAAATGCTCTAATAGTTTTCTAAACATGAATGCGAACGACCGTTATTAGCTGCAAATCATGGCCTTTGGCAACGTTACACATGCACGGACAAACTCTTCCTCAAGTAGGGGGATTTAGAAAAAAATTCTCTAAAAATAAATTTGAAAATCATTTTTGTCTGAAATAGGGTTACGGCTTCTTTGAAACTTCAACGAAGCTCTCTGCATAGTTTTGGAACGATACAATCAACATCGTGGATTTGTATGTGTTCCAAACAAATATACAAACATTTAAATTTATTTATAAGGTATGTTCGAGAAAAGAAATTGTAGAAGCTGTTTATACTTGAAAGTTCAAAACATAATTTTATATGTTCATGTGATTGCAAACTACCTTATGTATGTTTTGTCAGAGGTTCATTGAACTTTTGAGTCGACTGTTTCCGTAATTATTTTTCATTTTACATTTTTAAAAAAAAGAAATTACGCTTTTAATACATGTAAATCATTACGTGTTTTAAAAATTATTTCTAATATTTCTACCTGCTTATTATTTTAAATGGCTATAATTTTTTTCCCAATCTATTTTCCTTACCAATTTGCTGCATCAAAACTATAAAAACAAAGTAATAAATTACAAATTATCATTACTGTAGTTTAAAGTACATTTTCGAATTTGTTTTGCTTCCTTTTCGGTTACAATTTTTGAGAAACGATAGATGTTTACACGTAGCATTTTAGTCTTTTGGAAATTCGTGAAAAAATTTCATTGTTTTACTAAAACTGTACAGTGTCTTGTATTGATTTTTTTCGCTCACGCAAACGCCTGCATTTTTTGGTTTCCTCATTATATTCGTGGAATCGCGTGCTACCTATTTTTGTCTTGGTTCCACTCAATTGCTCCGCATACTTTGTTTAGTTTTGATGTATTTCAGCAGAAAAAAGTAAGAAAAAGTATTCTTGATTTATGTTTGTTTGGGTTCCGCATATCGACCCAGGCTTTTCTTCTGAATTTGTAAGATGCATGCCAACTCCAAATGTATGTCTTGTCATGGAAAAGTTTAGAATTTTTTTTTCCTTCTTGAATATTTTGTTCTTTATTGGAGATGCAAAAATGGTTGTTTCTTTATTGACTTTTTGTGTATCACATATATTTAGATTTTAAAAAAGGATTCGAAAATGTTTGGATGTAGTATAGTAATAAGACTTCATTTGAAGAAAAAAAATTCTGTATTTGTTATTGATTTCTAATATTGTTATTTGAATTTATTCAGTTTTATAAAAAGCGAATCAATTTTTGAAGAGTGATCAGAAGATTACATGTTCATCAATCAGTGGCGTAACATACACACCCGCACCGTGGGGGGGAGGCAGGATTCTAGAGGGACCCAAAAGTTACTGTTTTGCAATCCTTTATAAGATCGCTTGGGGCCCAAAACCAAACTTTGCAGGGGGGTTCTAATATTCTCCTCCGTTACATCACTGATGTTTATATCAGTGAGATCTTACGACATAGGCCAATTGGGCTTGCCCTCGGTGGGGAGCTTGTTTCATTCTCGACTATGTTTTAATAAGATCATGATTCGGATATTTTTGGTCAAATATTATTCCCGCACATATCTCCGAAAAACAGGGATTTTCAAACTGCATGTCAACTTGCAAAAGTGGTAAGACTGTATAATTATATGATAACAGTTTTCCATGTCTACGCCTAGGCCTAACTCTCTTAACAATCATTCAGCTCATTTAATCGGAATGCTGTCATCGGTTGATCCGGTTTGTGCCTAGGTTTGTGAGATTGTGAGTCATGTATATATATATATATATGTGTGTGTGTGTTTCAAATTACTCTTTGTACGAATATTTGACAATACATGCTCTATACTGTCTACTTTTAAAAATTAAAGGTAGGGCCTACTTTAGGGACCCAGTGTCTCAAAAAGTCTAAGACGCGCCCCTGGTTCATATCTTCTCCAACAGTTTGAGTTATGAGTCAATTATCATTTTAGAATCAACTTAAAAACAATGTTTTACTTATGGAATTTTTTATACCAAATAATTCTATTTGTACCCATAATTTTTTTTTGTTGCCGTTCAGCAAAAAGTATTCCTAAATGTAAATTATAATTATTTCAAATCATATTGCCTGCTAAGGATACTCGTATTAGGAAAGGTTAATATTCAATAAATATAAATTATTGTTTTCATTTTAAGTTAAATCATCTGTCAAGTAAAGCTAAAATTACATTGCGGGTACAAAATCAAATAGCCTCAATTAGTTGAATCGAAAAGAGAATTTCTGAAGAAAATATTTTTATCCTGTAATATTCTAATATTACTATGTGGCTGTATTCGATTTGTTATATATATCTATAAATTAACATAATACAGGAGTTATACGAAGGACTGTTGGTGAAGAATTCAATTGAAGTAAAGCTCAGATAAAAATTAATATATCGGTTATTACTTAAATTTTTATGTGGTTAGGAATGCGAGATATTCCTGAAAATTGGGTCAATTTTTTCATAAATTTTAAGTTAATTTGAAGCTGATATTTTTATCACAAAACCTTTAAACTACTTCTAAATTTGGCATCCTTCTCGCACGTATTGAGGCCAAAGGAGATTTTAATATTGCAGTAATTGTCATTCTATGAATTATTTTTTAATTATTTCATTCCATTTTTGCATATCCTTATAAACTTCCTGAAGAGCTAAGCAAAGTAAAAGTACTCAACACAAATCACAATCATGTTTTACAGTTTTATTAACTGGAGGTTTTAAAACTGTGTATAAAGAAATTATTATAAATTGATAAAAAAAGAAATTGCATTTGTTTTTTCAACTCGCCAGATGTGCTTCTTTTATTAATTTTTGCAAGGAGAAATTCGGGTTGTGATTCTTATATCAGTTTCCAATAGCATCTTCATACACAATGATAATTTTAACTGATTATTATTCATTTACTATGAATACAAATGTTATAGAAATTTAAGAATTCGCTTTCTACTAATTGGAACTCTGCATGTGAAATATAAAAAATCTATCTAAGATTAATGTTATAAATACCTGTAGTGTTTACCTGTTAACAGTATAACGTAGCATTAATCACTACAAACACGCCTGTGGGCTTCACATTCCTGACATAGCTGCGGCAACCTGGGCTTTGAGAAATTAGCATTTTGCGATTCTAGCAAAATGCACATTTCGTATTCCTTAACCGCATTATCTTACAAAACATTTTGTGATTTCTCCTCTACGAACTGGCCTTTTGTGAATAAGCGTATTGCATCTTGGTGTAGCCACATTATTAACCTTCTTATCATTCTGCTTCTACCTGTAAAGTAGTCTTCGAGTAATAACTGCAGTAAATTTATGATATCTCTTTTATTTAAAAAAAAATGTGGAGTGCTCAAACAAATCAAATTTATTTTACAACTCGTGATACCATATTTTAAAACCCGTCAGTTTTATTGTTTACCCGGCTTCCTTTCTATATTGTTGGCAATCGTGTTTTATTGATGAAAGGGAACAACTACAAAAAATCCAACCATGAGCTTTATTCGAATTATACAAAAACTTTTACCATGGGTCAGCTGTGCTGATGACATCCCGTGGCAAGTTCAGTGCTGCCGGAAGGATCTTGCACCGCGTCATCTCGTTGAAAACTTGCTTTTTTTGCGCTTAATTGCTCATGCCTGTTTTAATGTTCTCCTCTGCACTGACTTTCTCTAATTCCGGACGGAAGGCCGATGAAGCCCGTGACCTGACCTGCTTCATTGTTCGATGATCCTTCTCTTTCTCCTTCCTTTTAATTCTTCTCTTACTTTTTTTTCGGTATATATCTTTCAAACCATTTGAATGTATGATTAGCTTTTCGCGACCGGTTTTCAGGAGTAAATATTAATTAGATTACTTTATTGCTGGATTTTAGTTAATTAATTTGTGGGAAAATGTAAAAATGAGAAAATTAGCTGTGGAGCAGACTTATAATGTATTATTGTGATTAATGTGTACTAAAGTTATTTATGTTTTTTTTTAACCACCGTCAAATGTCTAGGACGACACCGAAATTGTATCATATTTTCGAAGTTCTACACTACGTTATCTGAAGAGTGTATGAATCCCTCTTAAATTAATTGTATAGCATACTTTATTATATTTTATGACTGTCTTCATCAAAACAAGTTTTGAGCCCACGAACCTATTGTACATTAATTTTTTAAGCAAACCCGTGACCTTATTTTTTAAAGCAAATAACTAGTTTCTCACAAGTTTATGAAACAAAATCGAATTTTTGGATGTTGAAGGCTTACGAATTACCACAGATGGCTATAGGCGAAAATCTCTGATAAATTCCCATTTCTTTCTCGTAACATAGCAAAAGCAATATTAGTAAACGAGTTTCATAATTTGACAGATTACATCAACTCTTAAATTTATATCTTTGATATTACTGCGTGGCCATGTTAACTGGAAGCTCATGGTCAGGTTCTCATTGCTGACTTAAAAACCAAGGGTCACTGAAGACCCACCGTATAGAGGAGCTGATGAACTTTAAATCGGTCGTGGCTCAAAATCCTCCTGTTGGCGTGATGTGGTAGTTGAGAAGTTGGAGGGTGCCATGTTAGAAGTCGTCTGTTACCAATAGTCCTCATGTTGCCTCACAGTGAGACATACATTAAAATCACAAGGGATAATTGAGTTTCAACTCAGCTCTACATAAAAATTTTGGGTCTGGTCATCATTTAACTTTAATGTTCCACACAATGTATTTCCTGAAATTAAGACTAGAAATGGTGTCTTGATTTCTATATTGCTAGCCATGAAGCTTGTGATTTTAAATATTGGTGATTGTCGTATTGATTCCGAAAGAAAGATTTTAAGTTTGATTAATTAAGATAATGCGGTAATTTTCTTTAAAACTAATGTTTCTTATAGGTAAAAATTTTTTTTCAAAAATCTAGCTTAGCGTCATCTCAATGATTATGAAAAGCTTGTTTAGATATTGGCGCACCATTTCATGTTAATTTTTACTTTAGTTTGGCAGCTTATGAAGAGAAAAAATAGGGCTCTATCTCTTCTATTTTTCTTTTTAATATTGGATTCTTGAACGTGTGAAAATTATTACCTATGTATTATAATAGCAAATAGTTCAAACAGTTAAAAGAGAAGTAGTTATTTACTTCCTCTGAGAATGTGGCAACGATAATTCTTCTTCCGATTATTTTTTATTCAGTCTATTGCTATATGTAATGGTATCATCTCATTTTGTATTGTTGTTTCTAGTAGTTGTTCTATATGTTAGGCGGTTTGGTTTGTTAGTAAAACGATGAAAGAAACTTTTCGAATGTCTGTTTGGAACTTAAAAATTTGAAATAAAGAAATATATCATATACCAAAAATTGATACTAGATGGAAGTTCCTGGTCATTTCATCTTTATATGTAAACTGCGTTTGATACAAAAATATTTTTTAATCTTTTGCGCTTCTGGAACGTAAAATTAGAAAAAAAGCTTAAATACAAGAATGCAAATATTATAGTTTTTTGACAATTTACCTACACTTAAAGGTCAGCTTATTCAGTAATGTTCAAAATAGGTTTTTGCTTCACAATAACAGTGCGGCCTTGGATCATATATTTGATAATCACCGAGAGAAGATAATTCTAAAGTTATATAACAGATGTATAAGGAAATTAAAAGTTAAATTATATTTAAGTAGTTTCAGATCTTAATAGTAATTATTTAACTTATTTTCTTAGTTATATAATTAATTGTTTTTAAAATTTATTGTTAAAAAATGTGAGAACTTTTATGTTCTACAAATACGTTAATCAACATTAATTTTTTTTTTTGTCCTCAGATTTTCATGCTGATATTGGCATTCAATGTGATAAACACTTGGGCAGTCAAATGTCTTCGAACTGGAGGGGCATAAACTTTAACTATGGAAAAATGAGGTTGAAAGAACCAATTGAAAACAAAGTGAGTCGACGCTATTCTCTGTCCATTCTGGAGGACGTCATCATTCTGCATGCGGGTAGAGATGAATACGGAAATGCTGTACCTGCTCTAGATGTTCTTGGCCAACCACCCATTATGAATGGTGTGACACTCAAATATTCCGCATTTGATGGCATTCATTTATATAAACCAGAAGACTCATTTATCATTGAAAACAGTGTAGTGGCTGATAACAGAGGTATGTCTGTCTTCGTGTTTTTATAAATGACTTCCCTTATATGTCACCTCTTAAATATTTAAGTTATAACAAACGTTGCATTCACGTATTTTATTTTTAATTCCTTTTCCTCTCAAAGTAATTAATCGAAATGTTTTGATTAATTATTTTGTAATGTTTTAATGTGTTTTGTAATGTTTCTTTTTAAGTAATTAAAACTATTTATTTAAATTGATGCATGAAGTGTGTACAATATGTAAATGAGATATTATAACATTTAGTCTTTTAACAGCAGTTACATTCAGAATTCTATATTAATTCTAGAAAAATTACATATATGTTATTAAAATTCTGCTATTAAATTAATTTCTTACTGAAAATATTTCTTCTTTTTTTTTTTTTGTAAATTTTTAATTGAAATATTTTTTCATTTTTTTATAGGACATGGCATATTTATAAACAGTAGTGTCAGTCAAGTAACTCTAGGCGAAATGAAAATACGCGGGAATGGTGGTGATGGGGTACATTTTTCGCATCATGACAGTTATGGTACTGCTCCTGCTTTCTGTGATACGGGTAATATCGGGGAAGAGCAAATTTATCCTGTCAGAAGAAGTCATGTCCAACGACGAGAACAACGTTATGTCCAAGCATGTGAACAGGTATTTTGTTTTAATCTAGGAGTTTAAGAACTTCATTGAGATCCAAATGAAATTTTACATTTATCTTTTAGTACATTGGACCCAAAACTAATCATTATGTTTTCAATAAAAATGTCGCAGGGAAATGATGAAATTAGGAATTTCATCAAATCCGTAGTGGATCAATTGACGGGAGATGTTAAAATAACGTCTATTCAATGTCATTTTCCTGATGAAAGTAAGTGATTTTATCAACTCCCTGAACTATTTCAGTGAAATGATGAACTAGTCAGGATTTACATTGGCAAAGGGCTTTCCAAGGGGAAGGGGGAGACACGTGGGTGGGGTCGACTTCCTAACCATACAGGTAGTACTATCGATCTCCTAAGTATCAACCCCATATCTGGCACCATAGGATTAACATAGGGGTTGATATTTTAATGTGTAAGTAACCGAGAGGAAAGATGTTACACATAAAAAAATACCAGCCTAATTTTCTAATTATTTGTTAATTAGTTTCGAATAAATAACTTGTACTTCATTAACTAGTGTTGTATTACTTACTTCTACGTTTAACAATGCACCATATTTGTTAAATAAACACTTTGTAACTCTTGACAATATTATTTCATCATTCCACTGAAGCAGATCAGGGATTTGTTCAAATCCCTTACTTTTATCAGGGAAATGACCTCGAAGAGACATTATTTTAACACCTGCCGTCAATTGATCATTTCCCTTAGGGATTTGATGAAATTAGGAATTTCATCATTTTCCTGCGACAGATATTTATTTAAAATACACTCAGGAACATTGAAAATAGCGACCCAAGAAGGAAGCTAAGTACAATCGCGAAACTTTGCAAATAAGTACAGCGTAATGTGATATGCAAATGATCCAAGTTTTGTGCCAATACGCATGCTCATACACGCCGAGGTGGCGCTACAATCAGGAAGAGGGTGCTATGTAAGCCAGCGCAAATTAGAAGATTCATAAACGTGACGATTACCCGCCGATTGTAGGAAGACTTTGGTAAGCGAAACATGCCATGTAAAGGTGCTAGGAGACATTTCTCACAGTTAAGCGAGTTTGAGAGAGGCCTGATCATCGGAATGAAAACTGCAGGCTGATCGACGCGCCGTGTTGCTGGCCAGGTGGATCGTTCGCAGTGTGCCGTTAGAAATTGTTGGAAGCAGTGGACACGAGAAGGTACCCACGCGCGGAAAACCGGATCTGGAGCGACCAGGAAGACCACGAGGAGAGAGGATCAAAGGATCGTGCGGCAAGCACTTGTGGACCTCACAGTGACTCGTTCAACGATACGAGCAGAAGTAGGCGTTGCAATTGTTCCACAAACAATTTCCAGACACCTTACAGAAGCAAATCTTAAATCCAAGCACCCTTTTCGTGCACTCCCTTTAACACCGGAACATCGGCTACTGCGTCTACAGTGGTGCCAAGCCAGATCAATGTGGAATGTCATAGATTGGCAAAAGGTTGTGTTTAGTGATGAATCCCGGTTTGTTTTGGGGACAGATGATAACCGTGTACGGGTGTGGAGGCACCCTGGTGAGCGGTACAATTCCCCCCCCACACTGTTCTACGTCACACTGCCCGCACAGCTGGTGTCATGGTCTGGGGGGCCATAGCCTATGATAGCCAGTCCACTTTAATTGTGATGCGTGGAACCTTAACGGGCCAACGTTACGTTGATGATATTCTTCGACCCCACGTAGGACCTTTCCTAAATGGTCTCACAGGGGCAATTTTTCAGTAAGAGTTGCTCAAGACTTCCTACGTCATTTTCAGACTCTTCCATGGTCGGCCCGCTCCGCCGATTTGTCCCCTGTAGAGAATGTGTGGGATCAGCTAAAACGGCAGATGCCATCGTGTCACTCTGTACATGATTTAGAGTTGGCTGTTCAAGATTTGTGGGCCCATCTGCTCAGGACAACATAAGATGTCTAATCAACTCAATGCCAGACCGTGTGGCGGCATGTATTGCAGCTGGAGGTGGTCCAACGCGCTATTGAAGTTGCCCAGTATTTGTGTCGTTGCACACCCTGTATTCGTTTAATTGTCTTGTTTTTGAGATCAAGTGAATCTCTCATCTGTGTCATCATGTGTATTAAATTTCATTTCAAACCGATGCTTTCTTCTTGGGTCACTATTTTCAATGTTCCTGAGTGTATGTAGAGTTCATAAAGGTAGTAATTCTATTTTAAATTTGTTGACAAAATTTGTGTAGTAAATATAAAATATTTTAAAATGTAAGAATTCTGCGACGAAAAAAGTAAATATTACCTTGAATTAAGCGTTATAGATGTGTGAGAGAGAAGTACCTCACATACATATATCGTAGTCATGGTAACCACGTAATCATGATAGTGAACCCGTGGCCCCGACGTTTTTTCAGCCGAGTATTGAGTTCGAATTCTGTACCTCGCATGACCTATCGTATACAGGAATATTAATGCTGAATAAAGTGTTTTTTTTTCAGGTATAGGAGTTTAAGTTGGCATTACTTTCCAAGATGGCGACCGATTTAACAGCGGTCAAGTGATTTATTCTCAGTTTGGTTTGGCAATTCATCAAAACGATCATCAAGCAAGGCGTAGATTCGTCGAATGGGCCAAAACGAGATTGCCGTTGTTCCCGATTTTCATAAGCGAATTTTGATTAGCGATGAAGCGCATTTCTTATTGAATGGCTACGTCAACAAACAAAACTGCCGCATTAGGAGTGAAGCTAATCCACAAGTGTATGTTGAAACACCGTTACATCCAGAAAAACTGACTGTTTGGTGCGCTTTATGGGCTGGGGGAATCATTGGTCCGTACTTCTTCAAAAACGATGAAGGCCACAACGTTACAGTCAATGGTGATCGGTATAGAGCCATGATTACTAACTTTTTCATTCCTGAATTGAACAATCATGATGTCCAGGAGCTGTGGTTCCATCAAGACGGCGCAACATGTCACACAGCTCGTGCCACAATCGATTTATTGAAAGACACGTTGGGTGACCGCCTAATTTCACGTTTTGGACCTGTGAATTGGCCTCCAAGATCTTGTGATTTAACATCGCTAGACTATTTTCTGTGGGGCTATGTAAAGTCATTGGTCTGTGCGGATAAACCACAAACGCTTGACCATTTGGAAGACAACATTCGCCGTGTTATTGCCGATATACGGCCACAAATGTTGGAAAAAGTCATCGAAAATTGGACGTCCAGATTGGACTACATCCGAGCCAGCCGTGGCAGTCATATGCCAGAAATCATATTTAAAATTTAATGGCATAAGATTATCTTTCGAATAAAAAAAAATTCATGTCAATCGAATAATACATCGTTGTTGTATTTCAATTTAAAGTTCTATACCTCTAAAAAAACACCCTTTATATCAAGACTCAAATTCCTTACGATGGCCTGGGGTAGAAGTTTGGAGAATGGTATTCCAGCTCAGGTGGTGTATATATATATATATATATATATATATATATATATATATATATATATATATATATATATATATACTTTTATTTTAGATCTAACATTTTATGAATGATTTACAATTTATTCGTTATTCTTGGGAGCAATCTTAAATCCAAATTCTTAATATATAACTTATGAGATTATTCAAAAAGACTTAACTGTGGTTGGAGTTCCTCATACCAGTCCTTCTCGAAGAACGATAGCGTGGTACAGATCCACTGCTATTTCCTACCACATCTCCGGGTGGATTCTAAGATGAATATTGATTTCAAGCCGCACAACTTCCTAGTCACAATTCACTTTCTACTATGCCGAGATTTCACGATTAACCTCACACCCTCCAATACCAGGGTTTAAATAGCATTTACATTTGCATAAAACTAAGTCATCTCTACGGAAAGCGCTTTTTAAACTAAAATCACAATTAAAGAATAGTTTCCCCGAGAGGATTAATTAAAGTAGCGCGAATAGAACCCGTCACACACTTTCTTGCCTTTAAATCATTAGCTCAAAAGAAAATTTAAATAATTGTAAATATTTAATTAATAAATTACTCGCATAATATATTTTTTTATATGCATATATGTCATTTGTGCACATAAATAACTTATTATACATCTGTAGGTTTTTGAAGTGGCTAGTTGGACTGGACAAGTTTTAACTGTGAACTTCATGGGTTTTTCGAGTGATATTTCTGATCCTAATCATGCTTCCCGCATTGATGTTTATGATGGACCAACTGACAGCAGCAGGCTCCTGGCATCTGTTCCAATCGTAAATAATACTTTTCCTGAGAGTGTCACTAGCACAAGGCAAAAGATTTTACTGAAGTATAGACCGAGAATTCATTATGATGCTTCTTTTGTAGTTGAAATAGTAGCGAATCAAGGTAATTATTTATTCTGCATTTCTTTTCTATTGTATTAGCTTTTAATTCTATTTTCATATCGTTTAATTTTGTCAATTTTTTTTCAGGAAAAGCGTATGATTTAAATGTGACGAGTTGCAGCATATCTGGTAATCAAGGAAAAGGAATTGCTGTTTATGAACAAAAATCGGGGATTTTAGTGAATTCTTCAAATTTAATTGAAAATGGATATGTGGCTGGCTTGCACATTGCCAGTGGAAGCGGAGACGTGGTCGTCAATGGTACTTTCATCACTGGTAATGAAGGCGGTGGAGTTAATCTGACTCATGCCGGCGGCTTTACTCACATTGATCGATCTTCCATTGCTAACAACATTGGTAGAGGAATCGCATTTTGGTTTAATGAAACATCTGATCACATTACGTTCAATCATACAGTTCATATCACTCGCTCTGAAGTTGTGAACAATTCCTTGTATGGAATACTGATGGGAAATCAATGCTTAGCCGATTCCTTCTGGAATATTAGTTTGAACTCTTTTCGTAATGGTAATGACAGTGGGATATATATTTCGCCATGCTGGTCCATGAACAAAAAGATCGCCCAAAGTATTGTATTAGTGACGCACAATCAGTTTTTAGATAGTGATTACCTTGCATTGGAAGCATCTCCAGTTCTTCATACTCATTTGCTAGTGGAACATAATGAATTCAGAGGACATGAACGAGGAGTCATATTTGTTAGCGGCCTTGATGACGATGATTTTTCCAATGTGCCTGCCAAAGTAGAGATTAGACGCAATTATTTCGCTTTTAACAGTGGTAAATTTGTTGTTAATATAGGAGTGGGTAAAGAAACTTTCATGCAAGAGTTATTTTTCTATAAAAATGAACTGGAAAGAAATTCTATTCGTGAACCTTTCCTGGGACTGAATCCTCGATCTCGAGTCTGCGCTGTGGTTGTAGTTTCCTCTCAGAACACCTACGTGTACAGGAACATGTTTGATAACCCTGAATCTAAATATCAGCTTGGATCACACGTGGAGAAACACCAAATCGTTATAAATGCAACTTACAATTACTGGGGAAGTGTAGAAGTGCGTGAAGTGTACGAAAGAATATTTGACCGAAAAGATCGCTACAATTTGGCTCGAGTGGAGTTTTTACCTTTCTTAACTATTTCTTCTGACCTAGATACTTGGACAGCTGTATCCTTTACCCATGAAAGAGATAAGATTATACCATTTCAAAATGGATCAATAATTGGTGGAGAAGTTCCAGGTTCTATATTTTTGGAAAGAGGCTCTTACACTGTAACAAGAGATATTTACGTTCGACCCGGTAATGGTAGATTGCATATAAAACCTGGTGCAGTTCTGAAATTTGACAGATCTGTAGGAATGATGGTGCAAGGCATATTAATTAGCGAGAGTGATGTTGAGGCGCTACCCATTCTTTACACAATTAATGATCATGCAATCAACGGACAAGATAAAAGCAAGATAAGATTATCTGGAGAAACCGAAGGTCTGTTGGAAGTGAATATTGACGGGAGATGGGGCACTGTTTGTGATTACGGATGGGACATAGTAGATGCATCTATTGCTTGTAACCAGATGGGATTAGTATTGCATCCAGAAGACTGGCTAATGGAGCAATCTGAGTTCGACAGTTTACATTATGAAATACTTCTTTCCAACGTCCAGTGCACATTACAAGATACTGATATCACACTTTGCAAAGCAGAAAAGCATTTCGAGAACTCGTGTACATCTAAAGTCGGATTACGATGTTACAATCCTTCTTGGGCAGGTCTTAGACTTGGAATGGCTGCTGGAGAATGTCGTTTGAAAAATATGATAGTCGAATATGCGGGATTGCTAGATTTTGCCACCAATAGTTTCAAACCTGCTTTGCAAATTGATTTCAATCGGCATCTCCTAGAAAATTTAAAGATTCGTAACAATATTGACTCTGGTGTTGGTATTATGTGGAATGAAGTGTTCGTCTCAGAAAGCAGACAATTAATTGACAGCCAATTTGTCAATAATCATCGCCACGGCCTAGTTGTGCACACACAGGGATTGAATGTTTACAGGTGCGAAATGACCAGTAATGATGGAAGTGGAATGCATTACAACCCAATGTTTTCAAAGCAGGAACAAAGAGATCTTATTTCGTGGATTAATTTGGAAGAGCGAAACAAAATACTGCGAATTCCAGATGATATCTCAGGAAACATTTCTCTGCGTTCTGGAGAATACAAGTACTTCATTTTCACTAAAACTAAAATGAATAAAAAATTTAGCGTAACAACGACAAGCGGCCGTAGCATAGGAATAGTAGTTTTAAATTCTTTCAAAGAAGCATCATCTGAAAATTTAGCATTTTATGGAAGACTGGAAATTGCTCCAGATGTACCTCGGTGGGACGTCCGAAACAACTTGACAGCATTTCCTCTCAGGACACCTGGTTACGGGATGCTGGTAGATTATCAGTCAGGATCATCGCCGAATGGCCAAGCAATCATGTACATAGCATCTGTGGATGGTAATATTATTTTTAATGTTCTACCCAAACAGTTATGAGCTTTATTTTTAAATAAAAATATATATAATATTTGAGCTTTGAATATTTTTCACGCGGCATTATATTGCTCGTGTAACTTTATTCTTAAAAAAAATCAGTTCTTATGCATTATACCGTTGATCAATTCAGCCAAACGAAAAGACATCGCCAGTTAAAAAAATGCCGTCAAATGCTGTCACTGTTATTATTATTGTGTACGAACGTGCGCGAGAATGGTTCCCACTATATTTTGCTGCATTTGACGACGTCTTTTAATTTGGCAAAATTGGTTGACGGTACCGAAACTGCTTTCTTTTATTAATGAAATCAAAATATAGTTTTCACATAAAATTAATATCAAATGAAATAATGTTTAAAATTTGCAATCGTAAATTTCAATCTAAGGTGTTAAATTATTTTACTTGTGACTTTTGAATCTGTATGCATATTTCTGTAGTTACGTATTATACTCCCGACCAATTCATCAAATGAAAAGACGTCGCTAAATGTTACTATATGCATTCTTGCATGTGCAAAGACAATAATCTTGCTCTTGCCTTTTGATTTGATAAAATTAGTCGACGTTATAATACATAAATACCTATACTTTTAATCACACTATTTGGAATATTTTTTGGATAAGATTATTTACTGCTTCTTTTTTAATAATAGTGAAAGATTTAATCAATACAAATTTCTTTATGCAAATGGTGTTGTTTTAGTATGTATTTCAGTAAAAAAATAAATTTTGAGTAAATAATCTCGCAATATATACGGATAGAAAACTTATTATTGAATTCTCCTAATAATTAAAAATCATTATATTGCGTGTCTAACTCTAATTTGATTGTTCCATTGTTTTAGGACTTAGAAACAAGGCAGCTTGGGAAACACATCCTAAAATTCATTTGGATTCGCTTTCCATTAGGGGTTGTAATCGAGGAATCTCAAGCCATCATTTTAACCGAGATGTCAGTGATTTTGACGATTATTTTCATCGTTATTCGAATGAAACCATCCTGATAACGAATACAAACATATCTGAAAGTAAACATGAAGCAATGTTTGTGTGGGCACCGTTTTGGGATCCATATATCAAAAATCTTGCAGAGGTAAATTATGATTAATATTATGTGGTTCACTTAAATTTTTAATTATATAAGCTTAATGTTACATAACTTCGTTTTATATAAACAAAAAAGGCCGTTGACTAAATTCTAACTCGTGAATTCTATTTTTTTTTCATAAAAAATTTGATTTTTTTTGTTTTATTCAGACATAGTTACCGAATTTATGAAAAAGAATACGTATGAGGGAAAGAAATACTCTCACTTTTATAAACCATAATTTTTTATGCCAATTTTTTTTATTAACAATGAAGAGAGTGTTGAGATATTCCGATTTTAACTCCCTTAATTTGCTCTTAATTTTTTGTCCTCATAAATTGAACAATGTAAGATTATGCATATGTCTTTGATTTAATTAGTTTTTGTATTTTTTGTCTTTTCATCTATTTGTATTTTATTATTGCTTAAAAATATTTTTCAATATAAAGTTGTTTCAATTTTATAAAATATTTACAAATCAATAAAAAATGAAGTACTTTTTTTTCTGTAGATTAATTTTTATATATAAAATTTGTCTCATTTCAGATCAATTACACTGTTATTAATTGCAACATCAACAACAACAAAAAAGGATTGCTACATTACAGTAGAGATATTCGAAACTCCAACAACCTCTTCCATTGGACTATTAACAATACAATTTTCGAATTTAATGACGATGGTGGAATTGATATAAGGCTTCCATATGTATGGCAATATTCTGAGAATTTCACTCATTCCTTTGCCATGCATGATTGTGCCCTCAAAAATAACAAAAAGTTCGAATTTTCTATTGCTGGTCACTTTGCTCGTGTGAATGTATCCCGTTGTCTTTTTCAAAACAATTACTGCAAAAGAGGTATTTTGAGTTTTTCAGGAATGGAAAAAGAGCTTTTGATCGAGAGCAATAATATTAAAGACAATTCTGCAGTGTTCGGCGTAGAATTCAATTTGCAGAGTCATGCGAATAAATTTGGATTAGTACCGGCTTATTTTAGGAAAAATATCGTGACAAATAATCGCGATATTGGTGCTGGCCAAAAATTTGGCTACCAACCCACTAGTTATGCCATTGGTATTAGAGGAGTTCAGTTAGTAAATGTCACTAGGAATATCTTTGAAAATCCAAACCTTCAATTTGAACTTCTCACTGGCGTTCTGACTGGATCAATTGACAACAAAATAAATGTTGGAAGTAATTGGTGGGGTACCACTCAAGTAAACGATATTCAAAAGAGAATTTTCGATTTTGACGATTGGAATGGATACGTCATTGCTGATTTCAATCCTTACTTAGGGTCATCTAATATAGATAGTGGAGTCATACCATTTAATAACAGAGATCAGTTGGTATTTAATGATGGTCAAATTGGAGGACGTCTGTACAACAACCTTAGGCTATCTCGTCGAGATCTGGCGTATGTGGTATCTTCAGATTTAACAGTAATGCATGGTGCTACATTATTTGTAGATTCAGGTGTAGTCATTGAATTTTATCCAAGTGTTGGAATACTAGTTCTAGGAGATCTTATTGCCCAAGGAACTAAAGAAGATCCTATTACAATGAAACCAGCTAAAATATTCGATGAAAGACGCTTTCGTAGACAGGTTAAAGATGAAGACATCACATCTCGGCTGTGTGTTGATGAAAAATGCGAAAAACGCAATGATGGATTCCTTGAAATATATAATACCACGACTAAACAATGGGTTCCTATTTGTGATGCCAGATTCACTGAAAGAAATGCTCAAGTTGTCTGTAAAGAGTTGGGATACAGTACATTGAACGTCTACACATCATTTGGTCCTAGACTTGATATGGGACCTACTCAAACAAATCATATACGATCATGGCCTCATCCATTGGAGTGTGTTGGAACTGAGTCATCATTAATTGATTGTGAATACCGTTTGAATGGTTATATTGATAATTATAAATGTCCTTACGATGGAGATTTTGTTTATATCTATTGTGGACCAGAGGCGTTACTTGGAAATGAAGATCATTGGGGAGGTGTTCGGTTTTCCATTCGTAGTTTCGAAACTGTTGATTCTCCACTGAACAGACCTACACTGAGCTATGTTTCTACCGAATCTTCACGACTAGAACACGTCAACATTGTTGGAGCTGGTATATTACACAATGAAAAAAGTGCCGCAATTCAATTAGTACAACGGGAAGTTCAAATGGATTTTATAAACATATCCAGTTGTGCTTCTCATGGGGTAGATGTCATTGGCGTTTCAGGTAGTTTATCCTTTAACGAAATGATAGTTAAAAATAACATGGGAATCGGTATAAATTTTCTTTCTCTTACTGGTGAATCCTCTGGAGATATTGATGTGAAGAAACTTGGTTATGATCCCTTGAGAAAAGTGGATATGTCATACGGAATATTTGGTATGGTAGACATGTGTGATTCTAATAAACAAATGGAAATTGAAAATAGGGTTCTCTTGTATTACAAATATGATAATCAACCAGTCGACTGTGTTAAAATATTCAGTTCTCGTCACTACGGAAAGCGAATTGGATTCAGACTGTTGCAGTATAACTTATTTGATGGAGCTAAATATGCTGCCCAACCAGATTCTATAAAGATTTTTGATGGAGACGTCTTCAATGTCACATCACCCGAGTTGAGTACCATTGGATGGTATTTAGGAACTGAAAACATAACAAAATTTTATGTTTCATCTGATATCACTTTGAGTGTTATTCTTCATACTATTGGAGGTAGTGGAGATTATGGATTTATTGCTGAAGTCGTTACTCTACCAATATCACATCCAACAGGTTAGTTCAATCGATAAAATATTTCATTAAAAATATGATGTAGTATTTTGTAGAACATAGTCAATAAATATGCACCTAAAATTGATTAAAATCTTTTTAACAATGTATTAATGAATTGATAAAAAAATTTTTTTAAACAAATACAGCAGTTTTTCCCCTAATTATATCTATTAAATTAAAGTTTGTTTTAAAGAAAAAGTATGTAATAAATCGAATAAGGTTATAAGTAATGATATATAAATGTACGTAATATGTAAAAATGTGTAAACATTTGTCACTGCTTATTCCATATTTAAAAAAAATTATTATATTAATATCTAATCCCAAAACTTAAAAGTAGGCTGTACGTTTTATTTTCTCCCCATTCTTTAGTGCTACATTCTAAAATGTTGAATAAATGCTAGATATGAATAGAATATAAAAATGTTTCAACTACTCAAATTATTTAGATTTTCAGCTGTAGCATGTTGTATAATTCATATATTTATCACATGTTTTTTACTTAATTTTTATTTTGAGGGAGGCATTTTTGAATTATGATCCTGAAGCAGGATTTAAAGCAAGAAATACAAGAAAAAAGTATCTTTATATATATATATATATATATATATATATATATATATATATATATATATATATATATATATATATATATATATTTAAGGGAACATGGTACGATTTATGCAAAAAATTTTAATTTAAGGATTTTTAAAAATTTTTTGGTTGCTTATGTTTGTATACTATGTAAAACAGATTTTGTGCTCAAATTTCAGAAAAAGCTAGCCATGTAATTTTTTAAGGAAAATACTTAAAATTTGTGAAGTGATTTTAAAATGCTACTCCTCCCCTATAAAAGTTTACGTACACGCATGAAATTTAATTTATAAGTACGTCAAACTATGTATAACAAAAGTTGGTTTGGGTTTTGCGATAATATGATTGGTATTCGTACAATACCTTTTTTTAGGAATACTTATTGAAAATTCTTTAAAAAATGTATAAATTCTGAGTTCAATTATTTTTTAAAAAATAAGTATTGCTTTGATTCGAAAATGCATACCAACTTTTGTTACATGTACTATTGGCGATAGGTAAAAAAAAATTAAAGCATTAGGCACAATAGAAAAAAAGTCTTAGCATTTTAAATGAAGACAAACTAGTTATTTTATCTTTCTGAGATAAGTCAGTTTAAAGTTTTGATTTGCCATAGGGATGTGAATAAAAATGAACGTAAAAACTATCGTAATTCTGCGCTTTTTAACTTTAGAGCTTTCAAATTTTGTGAGGTTATACAAAAGTATATAAATAATAATTTAGGCTAAAAAAATTAGATTTGATTTTTTGACCAATTTTGGTCAATTGAATCGTACTATGTCCTCTTAAATAAAAGGACTGTAACTTTTTTTCTCCCTCCCCCGCCTTTGTACCCTAAACAATCCTATTCAACTCTCGCGTACTTAACATGTGTTTGATATGGAGCATATTAAGACACTCTTTTCTATATCAAACAAACTATAGACTTCGTGAAGACTTGTAGGCTTCTACGAAAATATCTGCGACTTTTTTTCCTTTTAATCAAACATATAAAAAATTCTAATTAAAATACAGTCGGACCTCTACATAACAAAGTCGCTAAATCCCGAAAAAAAGTTCGTTATATGAAAAATTCGTTATATAGAGGTTCATCTTTTAATTTTCTTTATAAATTACGTAAAAGAAATTTTAAATTCATAAACACTATATGTTAAAAAAAGTAATTATTCATACCTTTTTGTAAATTAATATATATTTATTTGATATATCTCACCTATCTCTCAAAAAAAGAAAGAAAAACATCAATAAATGTGGCATGGCGCCTTTATCCGCTTTTTGAAGAATTTAATTTTTTCCTTGATGCTCAAGCACTTACGTTGTGACATTTTCGAGATACAAGTAACGAAGTTATCAGTACGACTGATCAACATTACAAATGAATGGAAACTAGTTCAAAGACAGGAGACAATTCCACTGAGAAGGAATTGTCTCGAAAAGGGATATCGAAGATGTTTTCAGTGAAGTGAAAAATGGGGGTTAAAGGTTGCATTTCTTGGATGAAACGCCCATAATTCTATTGCACTCGGCGAGTTGGACACCTCATAATACCAGTTACCATATGACCACGATAAAATGTGTTAAAAGAGAGAACAACTTGAACTGTCCAGAAATATTTTTTTTAAAATGGGAGACAAAAAATTGAATCACACAAAAAAAAAGTTCGT
Organism: Trichonephila clavipes; assembly: GCA_019973935.1. Lineage (NCBI taxonomy): Eukaryota > Metazoa > Arthropoda > Arachnida > Araneae > Nephilidae > Trichonephila > Trichonephila clavipes. The sequence goes on along the minus strand of BMAU01019962.1, from coordinate 136,478 downwards.
TATATAGAAAATGTACTTCGCTATAGGGAGGTTATTTTACGAAGAAAATCGTGAAATGTTCTTGGTTCTAGGAAAAAGTTCGCTATATAGAAAAATTCGCAATATGGAGGTTCGAATGTATTTTAAAATGTGAACCAAAGTTCGTACTAGTGTTTGAGATTAAATGACCAACAAACATTGTAAAACTTTTAAGTTAAATATCATATTTCACTGATAAATATGCAGTGAAATCAAAATAGACCTCGAATCCGAACAATTCAACTAACTCGAAAACGATGTTTTATGCACGCCCTTGCAAGTTTAAACTCTAGAAGTAAGTTCGGTTACCACCTGCACTTAAACGATTCGTATGTAGCTTTCCAAGTTTTACTCTAACTCTCATATTCTCAAAAAAAAAAAATATTATTTCCAATTTATTGCACATTATAAACTCATCTCTTTTCAGTTACAATCTCATCCTCTTTCTTTCTTCCTTCAGACCTCTCTGAATAGCAACTTTAATCTGCATACCATGATTCCTTCAGAAGACGAGGTTCTCAAATTAAACAATCAACAAAAGGGATTTCCACTAAGGTTAATTGAAAACGCGTGAGAACCGGCTACAATTTTAGCGATCACATTTTGTGCTATAGTAAATATTTCAAAACAAAATAAAGAACAAACAGAATAATGAAAAGAACTTGAGAATAAAATCCATAAAATAAATTCACCACTGACGTCTGGAAATATATTAGTTAATTTTCTATAAGACAAATTAGAAAATTTTTCCAGGTACCTGAAGAGATAAATAATAAATTAAAATTCTTGAGTTAAGTTGAGGTACACTACCATATATTTCTATAAAAGTTGTGCATTAATTATCTAATTTAAATACTTAGAAATGAATATAACAATAGTATTTTTCTAATGCAGAACTAATTTAATAACACAACCTTTTTGTTTTAGTTCGTGACTCTCAGCACAATGTATCATACTCTGAAGTGTCTTATAATGGCAAAGAAGGAATAGCTTATAGAAGCGCTGGAGAAATTACACCAGCAATCACCTTGAGGTATAATCGAATAGACAATAACGGCCGAGAGTTATTTGGAAATTTCACTCTCGGCGATAGTGCCATTCTGTTGGATGTACAGAATGCAAAGTTATTATTTTTCTACAACAATCTCATAATGAAGAATCAAGGGGGACTTCAACTGCTAGTTGATTCACGAACAGCTGTTTCAGCACTCAAAGGGATGATAGTGAATAACCTCTTTACAGAGAATAGAAACAGAGAAGTACTGAAATTGAAAGGAAGAAAATCGGGCGCATTTCAATTCATAACTGTTTTGCGCAATTATTTTACAAGAAATTACGCCAGATATAAAGATACAATTGTTATTTTACAGGTGATTAAAAGTTTTTTTTTTGTGTTACATTATGTTTCAAATAAAAAAAATTATATACTATAAATAATATAAATAAATTTAAATGTAAATATTAATTTTTAAAAAAGTTTTCTTGACATATAAAGTAAATAAATTTCTAATCTAACTTATAAAGGTTAAATATACATTTAAAAACTTACTCCAAAATCTCAAGAATATGCCCCTCTTATGGTCTGGAAGCTGAAAAAGTTTTAAATTGATATTCGTATTAAATTTACTTCCAAAAATCAAATTATGTTAAATTATGAGGCAAAGTAAGAAGTCAAACTTAGGAAAAGAAATCAGTTTATTTTGAATTTAAATTTTTTAAAAAAATACAATAAAAATATAAGAATCATATGAAATAAATTATCTTGGGTACTTTTTAACGAAATACAGAGGGGTGTTATTTTTTGGAGTGAAGAAAAGCTTAGAACTAACTCTAAAATGGAGAAAAGGTGCACCGTTGGGATTATACAGTATTCCTGAATGTATCAGTTTGATTATATCGATCTATTTCAGGAGAAAAGATCCTCTATGATATCGAGATCTCCAGAACTAATAGACCTATAAACTTGTAATTTGGTAGGCATGTTTCTTTCTTTGAAAACAGATCCTCTAAGAACGGGTTTGCTGAAATTTACTCCCAATAGGGGCTACGGAGGCGTTATGGATAAAAAAAGTTTCCGTTTCTGAACTATTAGACCTACAGACTTTAAATTTGGCTAGCATGTCTCTATCGTTAAATAGCGATCCATTAAGAACGTGGGTTTGAGGAAATCGACTCCCAAGGAGGAGGTATAAAAGATATAAATATACTTCAATTTTATAAATTCGAATCCTGACCTTCTTAAATCAAGGAGCAAGGGCTTTAAGAATGTTTTTGATACAATCGAAAGCTTAATGCTAGGGCTTGATATCTATAACTTGAATTTCAATGTATGGTTTTTATAACATCACGAAATATGCAGCGAAGTGGTTGGGTAACCACTATAATTGTATATGTATGCGTTTAATGACTTTTAGGAGTCACTATTGATAATGGTTGCTTCTTTTGGAGTATTTGATTTAATTTGCTTGTATCTGCTGGTCCGCGTACAGGCATATGTCTTAGATAACTCAACTGTAAAAGAATTCTCTCTCGAGCCAATTATCTGGCATTTCGTACTTTTGTCATTGCAAATTATAATTTGTGGGAAAAAGGATCGTCTCAATTTCTTAAAATATTACATTAGAATTTTAATTAAAATAGCTTAAAATTTACTTTAGAATATTTCAAGGGCTTAAGTATTGTATATACGTGCGTTAAATTTTCCTAACTTCTTTTCAGGTTGTTTCTAATCTGACTGAAAACATGGCTTACAATAACACTGGCATGCATATTGTCGATGTGCAAGGATTTGAGCGTATGCCTTTGTCTTATCAAACATGCGAAAGAAATTGGTTTTGGAGGAACCATGCCACTGATTACTGGGACAAGAGTACTATAATAGCTGGTAAAGCAGGTCAAAGATTCAATTATAATTATTTACTCAATCCTGAGAATGATTTTGAATTGGCTGCCAAGAATCGTACTTAGTGAGTAAATTATTTTATTAATCTTTTTCCCCCGCTGCTTCTGTAAATAGTAAAGGAAATAAGGAAAATTCTTCGAGGGGGGAGTATATTAGAACAACTTGTATTCAAAGCTATGTAAATGAAAAAATAATTAAAAAATCAATAATGTATAGATTTTTACAGCAAATTGCTAGTATAAATTTTGTTTGCCATTTACCGTAAAATCCGGCGTATAACGCGCACTTTTAACTCAAAAAATAAGATTGAAATTTACGGGTGCGCGTTATAAACCGAGTATAAAAAAGACAGCTTAAAAAAAAGATGAGACTTCTACATACATCGAAATACCGTTTATTTGAAAGAAATGACATTCCTTATGAACTTAAAGTGTTGTAGCTCTAGAACTGTACTATTTTTTTCTAAAGCTTGAAAAATATCTCGAATAAATGACTTCAAAACATAAGACCATTTCAGGTTTCTTCGTAAAAAAAGGGGTGCACGTTATACGGTGAATATACCAAAAAATTTAAAATTGCTGCTTGAAAGTACAGGTGCTCGTTATACGGCGGTGCGCGTTGTACGCCGGATTTTACGGTAGTTCTTTTCTGTTGTTGTTGTTCATTCATAAATGTACAGAGTGTGTGTGTACAGAGTATTGATACAAGTATACTCGTACTTTTACACTTACTGTCAACGTCATCCATGGCGCGATAGCCTCAGATGAGCCAAGGCCTTCTGAGCCAGACGTTTCCAGTTACCACCACTATCTGTATTGTCAGCCAAATTGCTCCGATTCTTAGTTTTGAGGACTAAACAATCCTCCCCTACTGCAACTATCCATTGAAGTTTGAGTTTCCCTCTTCTTTTAGAGTTAGAAGTCTACCAGAAGAGAGAGAGAGAGTTCTTTTAGAAGAGAGGTTACTGTCATTCAAATGAACAGTCCAAATTGAGTCAGCTTATTTTAATGTAAGGAGCAACATCGGGCCCACTTTTACTTCTGGAAATTATGTAGAGTTATCTTTCTCTTACTCAGTTTATAACTATCACTTTTTTGGCGACTGTGGCTTCGATCCACAGATTTCTTTGTTTTTTTACGAGCAAAGAAATGTGTTCCAAATAGAATGGTTGTAATATAAGCAATTTTACTGGGAAATTAATTTGTTCTTGATATTTTCGATTTTATTTAGTCTTAAACGTTTAAAAATGCAAGTAAATTTACTGGACAAATTTTAACCTTGCGCTCTTTACGTTCTAATGATATGCTTGATTTCCAATTATTTTATTTAAACGCATGCTGCTTCTATTAAAGGAATTCACCCATGTGACGGCCTGTTTTTTAAGCATTTTTAGGAAATTTTTTTTACGACCAGTAAAATTATAGAGCTTTACGTTTTTTATCATTTGTTTATATGTATCTTAAGAGTATGTATAGAAGTTTTTAGCCAAAAATATCCAATAGAACGTGAGTTATAGCGCTCTGAGCACACCCGCCTCGAAAAAAAATGGACGCTCACTTCCTCCACGATTCCGGCTTCATTGGCTTATCTGAAATTTTAAAAAAATTACGGCGTTTTAGTCTATAAACTTAAATGCACCAAATAAACTACACTCAATTAGAAATATCAAAAATTGGGTTTTTGGTAGACCTCTGAAGAAAAAGTTTTGAACTTCATACTTCATGGGTTTTTGTTATGTTTTTAAAATAAAAAATAGAAATATGTTTCGAATTTTTTGGAATGATCGTAGCTCTCTCTCTCTCTCTCACACACACACACACATTTGGTGCACATCTTTGTGCTGAGTCTACCTTATAAATTTGAAGTCATTCGGTCAAACCGTTCTTGAGATATGATGGAGGAAAGTTTGAAAAACAGTTTTCAGAAAACGCGTTTAAAAAGTTTGCAAGTCCGATTAAAACAAAGAAAATTTTAACTTAATCAGCGAACAGCTGCTTTTCTAACACCTGCTTCTTTATAACGACTTCCGATTTTAAAAAATCACTTTGGCACCGTATTCTAGACGTGTTAAAAAAGCAATTTATAAAGAAAAAAAAATTTTTTTTTGATTTTTTTAAGTTTATTACATGGGTTATTACAACTCTTAAAATAAATCACTCCTGTGTCTTCCAATGTTTTTCATGTTATGGCTTGACATAATTAGCTGAAAATTCAAATCGTCCTTTATATGATTGTGTAATAAGCCAATATGTAATATATCTGATATTTTTGCCTTATACAGTCTAAATATTCGAGAAAATCCCATAAATGCAAAACTGAACTGGTGGGGATTTAATGGCACGGCAGCTGTAGCCGGACGTATTAAGGATTACAATGATTATGAAGAGCTTCTTGAAGTAGAATATCAATCATTTCTACATGATAATACAACTGTACTCAGTGGTAAGTGTTCATACTTTGTGCTGTGATAATTTAAGGCATTATTTTAAATTAGAAAATTTTAAAAGCAGCAAAGAAAACATCGATTATCTTTTACTTCATTGAATAATATTCTTAGATCTCTGAATTCAGTCTGAAACGAGAGATATCTGTATAAACGATTTTTCTTAGGTATATTCTACAGCAAATAGTTAACTATTAATTTTAAAGAAACAAGTTAATGATGAAATATTGCTCTGAAGAAAAATACTTTATAAATTTTTTTTAATATGTACTTTTTGTTGTTATTAAGATGGAAAATAAATCTGATAAATTTTCACCATCTTGTCAATTTGCTGTTAGACAGAATTTTTATGAATAATGAAAAGTTTTAAAAATTAAATGATTGTGAAACATATTCTTACAGGAAAATGTGCTGGAGGATGGCAAAAAATTGGTGACACCTGTTTTTTGTATGTGGGAGGAGTTATGACTTTTGTTGAAGCAAAGAAATTTTGTGAAGTGAGTTATTTTTTTGATATGTATAAAATATGCGCTTTGTATAAGTGAAACATAAAAATGAAGCATAAAACAAGAGATTAACTATTCGACATAAATAAATTTAAGGGATTTTCAATTAATTGTTCTAAAGTAATGTGTATGTTTAAATTCTGCAATAGAGAACGAAGAACATGATACTTATTACAAGAAAAAGTCAATGGACCGAATTAGAAAGCTAGTATATGCTTTCTAAAGCTGCGACAGACTTAGGGCAACAAAGTAGGGTTAAGCTTCAACTGGCGTAACGTTACGGAGGGGACAGAATTCTAAGGGGCCCAAAGTCTGACTGACGCTAAATCGCAATCCTTTGTTAGATCGAGCTTGGGGCCCCCAAACCTGACTGCATGAGGGTCCTGATGTTCAAATTTAAGAGAATTTACGTATTCAGTCGATTTCTGGAGAAGTACTAAATGAAAGGTAAAACTAAAATTTTCAAGCAAAGCTGCAATTTTTTTATGTCGATTACTTAAGCGTACACATGCATATGGGCTGGGAAAAATAGTATATGCTTCGTAGGTGCTCGTGCCAATGTCCACTTGTCCTATCACACACCTCGGTGATTTTCAGGTTGATTTCGTCCCCCCTTGCATTCGGTGAAACTCAAAAGTAGACAGCCAAAATGAGTAACTACAAACATTTAGGTAATGAATAAGATGACGAATCGAGAAATTTGAGATTGATTGATTGAATATTAACGTCGCGCTGCTCAGCTACACGAGGGCTTTTGGCGACGGACCACGTAATTTTGAACCATGGTCAAGTGACATGGACGACACCTGAGCTGACACCCCCTCTCTTAACTACCACACCACACCACACCAACGGGAGGATGTCTCAGCTCTCGACAGATTTAACGTGCATCGCTGCCCTACGCGGTGGGTCTTTAGTGGTACTGGGCTCGAACTCGTGACAAGGCAAGCCACGATCCGATACCTATGCCACTCGGCTACCGCGGCCACCGAGAAATTTGAGAATGCAGTCTCAAATGCATATTGCCAGAGACTGTAATATGATGCCTAGTATTCTGTGCAACTTATGGGGTCATCTAAATGAGACTGAATTCGTTAAGAGATGGAAAAGTTGTCTGCAACAAATGAAGTTAGTATCGCTTATAGCGAGGCGTAACACAAGAGAGCAACAGCTTCTTCTCAGCTGTCTTGTGCATTTTTTTAGGGAACAGAAGAGTTACTGCGACCGAATGAACAACACATTAACATCGCATTATTCAGCTACTCGATGGCTTTTGGCGACGGACCTCGTAATTTTGAACCTTGGTCAAGAGACGAGTGCGACATCTGAACTGCAACCTCTATCCTAACTTCCACACCACACCAACAGGAGGACGTTTGAGCCTCGACAGATTTAACGTGCATCTCCCCCTACACGGTGTCTCTTCAGCGGCACAAGGCTCGAACTGATGATACATCGGCCACTAGTCTGTAACTGCTTCCGAAGGGTTATATGAGAGAATTTTAGTTTGTGTTACATTCTGCGCTCAGAAGAGCCCATTTAGTATAATACATAAAATATCAACGTTTAAAGAGGGATCCATGGAGACCAGTCTATTCACTGATGAGTCTAAATTTAGCCCTGAATTAAAAATTAATAAATGTGATAATAAAATAAGTGTATTTTTAATTTATCAAACAACATATTAAAATTGATCAATATATATTTTTTAGATGGATAATGCCTCTATGCCCTATATAAAAACAAAACACGACGAACTAATGGCTTTTGTTCGAGAGCAGCAGTTTTATTACCAGCATTATTCTGATCGTTTTTGGATCCAATCTTTGGATATATCTCCTCGTGAATGTGCAGTCTTGGTTAACCGAAAGGTTATTAAGCATTCTTGTGATGAATATTTCCCATTCTTATGTGAAAGAGGTAAGTGATAAACATTCTTTCAATCGTGAAAAAGTTTCTTGTTGTAAAAATCGAATTGTTAAAAATTCTGCTCTACATTTAACATGCTTTCGATTATTAATCAGATTAATTTTCATTCAATGTTCGTAATTAATATTTTATAGTTTAAGGTGCATAGTAGTAAATTTTATTTAATTAAAAATAACTAATAAAATTGGTACTTATGTATTATACTGTCGACCACACAATTTCGCCAAATCAAATAATTCCACCAATTAAAAAAAATGTCACCAAATGCTGTCATCGCTATTTTTGTGTTCGAACATTCGAGAGAATGGATTTCTACTATTGGCTGCATATTGTGGCATTTGACGACGTCTTTCCATTTGATGACATACCAACACATTTTAATTAATCAATAAACTTCACATATCGTACTATTTGCAATAATCTAATGGACTAGCGAGCTAGCCTTGTATCAAAATTCCTTAAAGGGCACTTTTTGTAATATAAGAGCTCTATTAATGGGACTATAGACATTTTACAATTTTTTCCTTACATATGCTGGGGCCCCTGTAGCTCAGTCTGTGATTTATTGTTTAGCGATTTTGAACTTGCAACATTTTGTAAACATAAGTTTTTTGTAGCTTGAAAGGAATTACAAATTTAATATTTAACTTTATGCATCAAATTTGTATATTTATGAATTTTTATGCGTTGATTACTGTAAATCATAAAATATTTACCCACAGATCCTGAAATCACAGTGTCTACAAGTCTATGGTTTATGGAGCCCCTGACTATTGCCTTTCTAAGTGTGACTGCTCTTTCTCTTGTATTCGTTGCATTTTGTGTTGGATTCTGGCTCTGCAAATCTCGCCAAAGATACAGGGAGAAGTTGGAACGGCGCAATTCGATTCGAGCTTCCATCAGGTCCAATCGTTCACTGACTGGATTTTCAGAATTAGGATACAAGAGAAGAATCGAACGCGCCTTCGAGACTGAATCGGAGCCCAAACCATCCCAGATGAAAATGAACGGCAGTTTGGATTCAGTTGAGAAATCAGCATCGAGATTCAGTTGCTCCTTAGACGATAGCTATGAGAATACTTTGGGTGATACAAGTTCTTCGCGAGTGCCAAATGGAGATTTCTCTGGATTTGGAGGGTAAGTAATTAAAAGAAACAAATTAAAATTTATCTTTTTATCTTATTTTAGTGATTCAGAGGTACAAAGTACGTCGTAAAACGTTTTTGAGTGTAGCTCCAGTACAATGTTCAAACCATCAAATTATTATTACTGACCGGAAACTGTTTTTGACGTCTTGCACACATCAAAGACTACAGTGGCTCATGAAATGACTGATGTCACCCCGACGTCAGTACATATTAAATGATTGCCGAAAGTAAGCTCCTGAGAGCAGGGACATCTTAAGGCAGGGGCCAACTGGGCGGAATCAGGGCCACGCCCTCCATGAGGGCCTCGTTTCGTTCTCGATTCAGTCTTAATAAGATCACGATTCGAATAATTTTAATAATCAAATACCAGGTGGGCAAAAAATTCGTATAAACTTTAAAAGTTTATAAAACTCGAGAAATTAAACAAAATAAAAAATGGTTTGGAGGTTTAGCATCGTTAAGTCACGGGATTTTTTTTAAGATAAGAAAAAAACCTTCCGACAGGTGGCGCTGGTACAAATGACTGAGTTGGAAAGTATGCAAATGGGACATGTGATTACAAATACTGATGTTTTTCATCCAGATCTGATTCTCCGTTGCATGCCAACTAAATGAACAAGGATGCTGAGTGAGAAATACCAAGCTTTGTTGAAGTTGTTTTTCATGAGCAAGAAATCGGCGACTGTTGCACTGCGTAAATTCCGACTTCAGAAAAATGTGAAGACTGAAAAGGGCCTTCAACAGTAGTAAGCCTCATAAAGCTTGTTCAGCGGTTTGAGGATCCTGGATCGCTCGAGGATCGTGTAAGATTCAAACGACCAAGTCTAAGAATAATTAGCAAACGTTGCAAGTTTACATGGCCTCCTCGGTCTTCAGATCTGACTCTAGTAGACTTTTTGACTGTGGGAATATTAAAATTCCCGGGTGTATTAGACCCGTCTATCCAATCTGTCGGAATGGAAAGATCCGATCCACCGAGAGCTGGCATGTATACAGGCGGACATTCTGCACTCTGCCATTGCTGGATTTGTGACACGCTTGGAATGTGTCATCCCTTGTGGTGGTGGATATGTGGAACACATGCTGCTGTAATAAATAATTTAATAACGTTATTTCTGTTATTTGCGAGTCCTTTCTTTCACTTATGTGCGAAACGCCACCTATTGGTTGTTTTTTGAATTTTTTCTTTTTCTTATCTTAAAAAAAAATTCCGTGACTTATCGATGCTAAACCTGCAAATCGTTTTGTATTTAGTTTAATTTTCTGGGTTTTATAAATTTTTAAAGTTTTATGGACTTTTTGCCCGCTAGGTATTATTCCCGTACATATTCTCCAGAAAAAGAAAAAAACCAGAGAATTTCAAACTGCATGTCAACTAGTAAAAGTGGTAAGACTGCATTATTATGTAATGACCGTCGTTCGTGTCTAGGCCTAATCCTAATACCATAAACAATCATTCAACTCACTTAGTCGTCGGTTGAGCCAGTTTGTGCATAGGTTTGTGAGAATGTGAGTCGCGTACATTTATTTGTTTCAGATTACCGTTTGTACGGGTATTTGACAATGCATGCTATATATTGCCTATTTTTAAAGATCTCAGATAGGGCCTACTTTTGCATAAGGGCCCAGTCTAAGAGCCAGTCTTGCATAGGGGCGCCGGTTCTAGTAGTTTTACCGCCCCGGACAAAAATGGAAAATTCTGTCCCTCTCCCCAAAGCAAAAAATTATAATTAAAAAAGACACAATAATTCGAAATTAAGGATGTCTGTCATTATTTCTAACGAGTAAAATGTAAGAGAAGGAGTCGCCTATTTCAGTAGGCCAATGTCTTCAAAAAGAGCGTACTGTTGGTGGAGATAACAAGCGTTTATTTTAACCTATAGTAGATAGACTCAAGTCTAAAATAAAACACATTTGCTGTGGCTCTCTATTTACCGAAAAACTCTTATTACCCCTGTCCCCTTTTGGATAGCTGACACCGAACATCGTATGGGTGAAAGGAATGTCTATTGTAACCCCACTTTAGGATGTAGAGAAAGTTATTTGTGAAAAATATGTAAACATATCAAATTTCATGATTAACATATACTCTCGCCTCGAACCCTTCAAGTTTCAACATAAAAGAAAACTGACGTTTTACATTTAAAGTACAAAATAAGGAAATAAGATACGTTAAATGAAATACCAAATTCACGTGATCATTCTATATTCAAATGATATTTCAGAAAATATATCAAATTCGATCCAAATGCCACCCTTAAAATTTGCCGCACCGGGTAAGGGCCCCTGATGCCTGAGAGCATTCTGTAGGCTGCATCGGAAATCGTTTCTGTGGCTGTTTGCGCTTTGATATCACTTACCTCAATGCTTGATGACTATTGGGTTAACATGGACCGTCGTTATCGTTGAAATTAATTGGTTGAAACAGAATCCAAACAAAATAGGGGAATTTTGATTTTCTCTCTCTGCATAAAAAATCCTTTTTAAAAAAAAAAAAAAAAAAGAATAGATTCGAATAGTTTTAATTACTGTTTGAAGAAAAACCTTTAACAGCTATCTTAAGAAAATTATTTTTATTGGATTAGAATTACTTTGGAATGGACAAGGGACCTTATAATTCTGAGGCGTAGTTAAACAGAAAGGATAATATTCAAGATGGTACCTCATTTGCTGAACCTCTGTTTACAGTCTGTAAAAATTCGTCTTCCATTATTTCAGTCAGTGATCCTTGACGAAGTTTAGTCATAAACTCTCTGTTGCTTTCTTAACCTTTTTTACTACAAAATAATTTATTCTTAGCACAGAAAAAAAGAAAGTTTTCTATAAAAAGGGATTATTTTTTTTAATAATAGCTTTCTTTTTTTTATCGTACGTTCGATTATCTTTAGGACACATTTAAAACAAATCATGAATTGTCTTTAATAACTTACGAAATAATATAAAATTTTATATATATCTGTTTTTAAAATAGTTTGATTTTTGTAGAAGAACGTTAATTGATGTGAAAATATTAAAGATTAAAACTATTTACAATAGGGGTGAGCACACGAGGGGTCAATGACAACCGACTTCCCATTTTCCCCCCGTTAAGTATCAAAAGCAAGACCATAGTTACATAGTGTTAGACACATTTAAATTTTAATATTAATTAAAACTATCATATTACTAATCTTATGTATTTTAAATTATGAAATTTGTTCAAAATTTAATAATTATATCATGCATTTTAAGTGCAGTGTCGGTTTATCCATTGGGCGCTTGGGGCGGGCGCCCAGGGTGCCCGGGTATAACTAAACCAGTTTTTCTAGTTATAAATTTGGATCCGCCAGTTCTAAGGGGGCCCGTGGATCCGAACCCAGGACCCGAAACGAGCTTAAATCTGCACTGCTTAAGTGATATGTAAGTTATACATGTGAAGAAAATATAATTAAATAAAAAAAAATGTTGAAATGGTTACTTAGATTTTAACAACACAAAAATATTTTAATAAAAAAAAAGTGCAACGTTTTTTTTTATTGGAGATCTTCGATCACAAATCTTTGAAATACGACTTAAATTTGTTTAAACCGATTGGCTTTAAATTTCTTAAAGAGATGACAGTTGATTAACTGTGAATGATATTTCGATTTGCGCGTTTGTAGGGAACTTTAAATCAGGTTTTATTTTCTAAATTTGTTTCCTCTTTTTTTTTTTTTGTAAATGTTACAATTGGATTTGGGAGTTCCACAAAACAACTCAAAACATGACCACTTAATGTTGTGATTCTGTCATATGTATATAGATATTTATATTAATTGTAACTATTTAATAAAAAGTAGCTAAAATAAAAATTTTCTTTGTTGATCTAAGTAGGAATTGACTTAAAAAAATTTTTTTTATATTACTTGTTTTGAATTCTTCCAAGATCAAGTTATAAAATTTTTAATAAATTTCATTTCAAATCTCTCTTGGGAGAAATTAAGAAAAATGAATTTTAAATTTATTTTCGGGGTAGAAAAACAAATTTGAATTGCAGTCAAGTCCCGAAACCTGGGCGTAATGTGGACTGAAAGGTGTCCGAGTTCGTGAAAATGTCAGGTTATTAAGAATGGGATTAAAAGAGAATAAGTACGAGTGTTTCCTCAGAAAATATTGTACTGCACTTGTATGTACTGTTTGCTTGAGAGTCCAACAGAAAATTATCTGCCCAAATACCCTTAAACAAGGGAAAAGTACGTACTTAATGAAAGTATACTGTCACTCTCTCAAAAGTATTGGGACACACTACCAGTTCATAGATTTTTATCGTAATATTTTACTTAAACATACAAATGAAGCGAAAAAAAAGAAGTAAATGTTATTTTGGTAAATACATATAATAATAATTTGAACAAACCTCGTACAGTAATGAGTTTATAGTCAAAATTGAAAATAAAAAAAGAAATCGAGTTAAGAAAACGTGCTCAAAAAAGTATTGGGACACACTTCCCAATATAAATTAAGAAAAACAATTCAAACTTAGAAATTGATATCTTGTTGGGTCGCCCTTGCTTTTTATGACCTCTCGAAGTCTATTTGGCGTGGATTGGATCAATTTTTTGCAAAACGATCTATCGATTTTGGTCCACTCTCTTTGACCAAATATTTTCTTAAATTCTGCTTGTTATCAATTTGGTGCTCATACAGTTTTTTTGTTGCAAATAATCCCACACATGTTCAATGGGATTAAGGTCTAGACTTTGTGCATGACTCTTAATAACACTAGGACCTGTAACATGTAAATATCTGCAGTATGTTTCGGGTCATTATCTTGGTGCAATTTAAAATGTCCTGAGATTTCTAGCTTACTCGCACTTTGCTTTTAATTTCGCTTGAGAATGTCAGGATAGACATTTATTCATTATACCATCAATGAAATTTAAGTTCCCGACACCAGAGCTTACCATACAGTCCCAGACAATTTGGTTACCCCCCTCCATATTTGACAGTAGACCATAAATTTTCGACATGCATTGCTGTATTTGATTTCCGCCAAACTTTTTGCTTGCCATCCGATTCAAAAATGTTTTATATTTGCTTTCATCAACAAAAATTACATTTTCCCAATATTCTGTTGGCTGCTTTACATACATTTTAGCAAAGGCCAACCTAGTGTGCCTATTTGCTTTGATGATGTATGATGATGAGGTACTCTGCCATGATACTTATGTTTTCTTAAAAGATTTCTGACAGTTTGAGGATTTACTAAATTTTTCGAACCTACTTTCACATTGCAAAGTCATTTTTACTGTACTAGTTCTTGGATTAAAATGTGTACTTGTCTCACAATCCACTTCTCTTCACGTTCCGTGGACGCCTTGATTTTTGCTTGCTTTAAACACTTTTTGTTTTCTTGAACATGTCAATGATGTTAAAAACAGTAGACTTACTCAATTTTTCAAGATTTTTGCTATACACAAAGAAGTGATTCCCCCTCTTTCCAATGACTTTTTATGAGATTTCGCACACCAACTGATATATCTTCGTTTCTCGCCATTTTTTCTCTTCAAATAATCTTATATGTTGAAGCGTTTATATTTAAACTTCTAGTCTAAAAAAGTGGTGCGAAATTAAATTCTATTGATGCGCTGTATATTTGTTAAATTTCTCATTTCAAAAGTGTCCCAATACTTTTTTTTACTCCAGTGCGCCTTTGAATTATATTTGAAAAGCTAGGGGTCAAATTATAATTCTATAATACTAGTAAAATTTTCCTTATTATACTGTACACCAAATGTTGAAACATTTCTTACTTCATTTTGTTTTAATGTGATAAATAGTTTTATAAATGGCTTTACAGTTATGTATGCCAAGTGTCCCAATAATTTTTTGAGGGACTGTATATAGAACTTTTACTACATGAAAATTAATAGATACATAGTATACAGTAATTTAGCTGATCAGACAAAAATCTTAGGTAAAATATTTTCCGAAGGCATAAAGCTGATTATAATGAAAATGAGTAGCTAAATTTATAAAAACTGGGGCTAAGGATTTTTTCGACTTGCAACAGTCTGGCTGAGTTATGTGGACAGCCTGCTTATCGAGTGCCGAGTTTTCAGTACTCTACTGTATTTGATAAAAAAAAAAAATCTTAGTAGAATTTTTGAAAAAGGCATGAACCAAAATAATTAATTGATAGGAAGACTGTAACTCAAAGGCAATACTCGCAATTGTGCAAATATTCTGTGCATGCCGACGATTTCGGATTTATTTATAATCAAAGTAAAAGCAGTATATCAGGATATTAAAGAATAAATACAACATAAAATCTGTTAAATAAAATATTAAGTATTTAGTTTATTTAACCTGATTGGATGAAAAAAGTTCCGAAATTATTATAAATGCATTTAGATTTTCAATATGAATCGCTCTTATCGAAAAGCTGGATTTACCCACTATCTATTTATACTGCTATATAAATCATTCAATAGCAATAAACAAAGTTAAAATCCAAAGTAGTATACGATCAATTTTGGTCCTACATCTATTATACTTGTCATCAATGCTTTCAATTCAAGATGAAAATGGTAATTTTGTTTTTCAGATTTCGTCCTGATGCACATGAAAACAGAACTGCCAACCTAATGGCTCACCCAACATTCGACTTAACGTACGAGAACCAATGTTTTGTGGATCGTTCTGCATCCCGCAACTCTCACGAAATATCCCGAGATTGGAGTTCATCCACTGGTTCAACACTCGACATGAAGCGCTCGCTTGAAAGGGAAACAAAGGAACAACCCTATCACGTGGGACCCTACCGCCAGACTCCATCGCCACCTTTGACTTTAGAATCCAATGGCGGGAGTAGTCGGAGCAGTAATCGGCAACCTCCTTTAGAAACTGCCATGTAAATAACTGAAATTAAGTCAATCAAATGTTCCTAATCAAACTTTTCATTTGTATGTCACAAGCGAGCTGCGCTTGCTATGAGCTGTCTTTCATTCAATTGGATTTGCATTATGCCATTATGAAACGGAATGTGATCAGCTAATCATCATTTTCGGACATGCTCTTAAAGTGGCTCATAATTCAAAAAGTTTGCATTATTAAAATTAAGCTAACCACTTCTCAAACGCTACATAATCCACATGAAAGTGAGGGTTGAAAATATCCCATTTCAAGCATCGAACAATAAATTATTTTCTCCTTAGCTATTCATAAAAGAGTTGAATGTAAACTACTACATGTATACCGAGCAAACATCCATTTTGAAATGTTCTTTGAGACAGATCATCGAAATCAATACCTTATGTGGATAAAATGATACTTCATAACAATGACCAATAATTCCTTGCCGCAACTGTGATGTAATGAATTATGAGAAATTTCAAATAGTGGTTGATGGTTTAATCAATTTATATTTGTTGCCAAGATGCTTTTTATTATCACTTGAAAAAAATGTGAATACAGGTCTACAATTGCGGATTACCAGGTATCTGTACGATATGAAAAAAATGAAGCGTTCGCGACGTATTGTGGAGGCAATTTAAAAATGTCTGTGTGAATTTAGTGAGAAATAACTTATATCAAGTGCCTATTTTGCTGTGTGTTGCTCAAAATCTATTCATACATCAAATTTTCAATGTGCAATAAGCACAGATAAGTCGTCTGTTTGCTGTATTTGAAATGGAACAGTAATCAAAAACACATTTCTTTATAGATATTTCATTGTAAATAGATTCATTGCTCTTATATTTTTTATACAAGACGCATTTCCCTTTGTAATATGCAGCGAGCAAATTTTTGAATTTTACAAGTAATAATTTTTATAGAATATCAAGGGTTTTATATTGCAATTAAATTTTAACTTATGCCAGATTCTAGAGTTAAAAAAGTTTATACAATTAGCAATTTTTAATATAATATCAGTCTTCACATACAAAAAGTGTTTTCAAATTAAAAAATATGTATATGAAATTTAAATGTTTATTTTTATGGAAGAAAGCTTAAGTATAATTATTTCAAATTAATCAGATGCAAAAATTTAAATAATAAATGAATAATTAATTCAATAGATCGGTAAATTCTAAATATTAAATATATGTAGTTTTTACATTAAAAAAATAAGAATATTTTTCACTTTAATTTTACAAATAGAATTGCCATGATAGAAATGTATCATGCAAAATTTTCATTTTGGAAAAGAAAGTCTTTCAGTAAGCACTCTTAATTACTTTCTTATTTATTAGCTTTAAAACAATCTTTCATATCACTTAAGTAAGACTGAAATTGTAATGCTTATTTTTCTTTATGTTGTCCAATTTTCAGCAAGATTATGCGTGTATGTATGTTTTTTTAAATTTCCAATGATTGTTTTGTGTTGTATATATATTTTTAAAATTTTATTTAATAAAAATTTACACTTTTTAAAAATGTGATAAATTTGACAAATTTATTTAAAATTCATTTACAGATGTAATGTGAAAATGTTTGAAACTAGTATTTAAATGAGATTTTGGTTTAATTAAATGTCACACTTGAACAAGGCAAGTTATTGACAATGAATCGCAGTCGGAACTGCCTAATTCCCAATATGTGTGTATACATTATTTGAGGATTTAGAATCCAGTTCAATCTTAACATACCAATGTATTGCATTCATAACAATTTTCAAAAAAAAAAAAAAAAATAGCATTAGGACTAAAACAATGCTGTCAACAAAGAATGTGACCACATTTTTATCCATTTTTCTATGCATCTCATCAAGCTGAGAAAATCTGCAGTATAATTCACTTTAAGTATACGTATTTAGCTGTGCAACTCTTGTTTATGTTTTCATGTTCTCATATTTTGATCTAATTCTATATTTTAAAACAAAAAGTTTTTTTTTATTTTAACTTTAAAATGTAGATATGAAATACGTAATAAAACCATGTGCAATTTTTGAACCTACTTTGGTAAAATAACTACGCAGTGAGAGGGTTAATACCGAGCGAAATAGACATCAATGTTTGTTTCATCAGGTAACATAGGAGCTCAAGAATTCTTCCTTTTACTGATGAGATGAAATGTTAGCCTTTTGTAATAAATTAAACAGTAGGTAAATAAGATAAATTTGTTTAATTTAAGCATTTTTATATAAATTTAAAGAAATAATTTTAATAAAAAGAAGTTCAAAAATTTCTTTCTACTTTGCTCTTTTTAAAATATTTTTGAATAAGCAAAACTTTAAAAGATATACTCTTAATTTTCAGATATACTGAAAATTAAGTATACTGAATATTTCAGATATACTGAAAATTCTCAAAATTAGCAGGTTATGTAACAGAGGAAAGAGAGAGATTAAAATTTTTCTTCTATTTATATATATACATGTACTCAAGATGAATACTGCTTTATAATTCCTCGATCACTGATAGACTATGAAAATTTTTGTTAGAATATGTTATTTTGACTTCTTAGAAATAAGATATATATATATATATATATAATTAAAATTTCAAAAATATAATTAACTCTTTTTTTTATCACTGAAATGATGCAAGCAATTAACATTTAAGAAACAAAAAAAATCTCTGAAAATTGTTAAATTTTAGATGAGTTACATTTTCAAATGGGGGTTAGTATATCCAGATTTTATAATATAATTTAAATGGACGAAAAATATGAACTTCATATTTCTAATTTATATTTGGTTATGTTCATAATTAAAGGTTGAATATACTTACACGGTTTACACAGATCAATATTTAAATGATTTTATCCATTAAATCGTGTTTGTATATTTCTCTTTCATGTTTTTTACTGAACTTTGCAATAAATTATAATGCCTACAATTTCTAAAGGCCTTTAAAAATTAGAATAAGAATACTATTATAGAATATTTACGTAAACAAGAACAAGTTATGGATTTTAAAATTCAAAAGGTATCATGGAAATTGAGAATTTTTTTTTGAAGATTTTTTCACTAAAAACTAAGAATGTGACACTTTGTTTTGCAAAACTTAAAATGTGATGGGTGCTCTATTTATTAGTGAACTTAAAGTATCTATAAAATTTTGAAATTTTACACAAAGATCTGTTTGTAAGGAAAGGCCCAGAAATAAGTTTTATATTAAAATTTTTTTAATATTCTCTTTTGAAACATATGATTGAAATTGTTTTTCTAACTTATACATGAGAAAATGTGAAACCTAAAAAATTACATTTAAGTCATTTAAAATGTTTAAGAATGAATATTTTTAATAAGTGCTCGAGGGATCATTTCTAGCACTAAATTTCACAAAACTATATAATTTCATAATTAAGGTTATATAAAGTTAATCTATATTAATCAAAGAAAAATCTCCACCAATTACAACAAAAAATCTGAGTAACTAACAATATAATATGTACAAAATTTTTATTTTAAAAGCAAAAGAAACCACAAACGTTACATAGCTGGTAATAAAGGTAACTTGCACATTAATTCAAAAAGAAAAATTATTGCAGATATATAATTTAAATTGAGTCCATTATAAAGTTGAATATAAAATTTCAGCATCTTTAACATAAACCAAATATAATTATTCATATCTCAAATACATTTTATCATAAGCATTTATGTAATAAACCATACAATAAAAGTAATTTTCAAAGAAGAATCATAAAGCATATATTACAACTATTTGACAAGAAAATAATGCAGATCAATGATTTTTTTGAAAAATTTAAAATTAATTTAAATAAAAATTCTGCATACTGAATATAGAAGTTTCTATGTTTACTAGTTTACAAAACTTTTTCATACTTATGATTGCTTCGGCATATAAAAATTATCTGTATTTGATCCAGCAACTTAATATACTTACCATGAAAAAACTCTGGTTATAAAGAGCATTTTAGAATTTCATCACAAAATGCTACTAGGTACAATACTTCTAAAATTGAATACAAAAAAAATAAATCTAGCTATTAAAAATAGTGAACATTTTAATTTGACTTAAGATAGATGATTTTTTAAAGTGCTTAATCGCAATTCATTTTCATTTGCAAAATTAAAATAATAAGCAAAATTAAACATTGTAGAAGAGATATCTATAGAAAAAAGTCAGTATTTATGAAATATGACATACAATTGATAACAAATTATGAAAAATTGAGAATATTAAATATGATAGCATGTTAAATCGCGCACACTGAAAGACTTAAGGACACTTTTGGTAACAAGAGGCACAATTCAGAAAACAACAAGGGAATTATTCATTCAGTCTTTCAGAATTTATTGCTATAAAAGAAAGGCTTGTTTTCATTGTTTAAAACATTTTAAGCCTTTAAATAAAATACACCATTAAAATAATTTGGTTTAATGTTAAAAATTGCTGAAGATATGTTTGAATTTCTTTTCCTTGTTAAATGCATGCATATATAAAAAAGAACATACATGAAAACATAGTGTGGCATTTGAGCATTAATATGTTATATATAATATTTTTAAATAAAAGATTTCATGTAAAATTCTCTTTACATAAATAAAACAAATTTGATTCATATAAAATAAACACCATAGCAGAATACAACCTTGCATAATGAAAGCTTCCTTTCATATGCCTAGTAATAACAAAAGTGTAAAAACTAAGATTTTACAAATTTCCCAGCACCTTACATAAAACAATATACAAAGGATATTATACAGACTTTGTAACAAACATTCATTATATTAGGTTTAACCAATTAAAATATGTTTTCAAAGAACATTAGGGATGAGAAATTTCAATTCATTTTATTATAGCAGCATAACAAAAATATTGTCAAAAAACTATTTGAAGTCTCTTTATATACGTCTAAAACTATAATGTGTGAAAAAACAGTATGTTTTATATCCATTACACATTTCTCAAACAGCTCTATAAATAGTTGCACATATCAAGTCATATACAAACAAATTCCTAATAACATTTCACAATAATTATAGAAATGTAGGAATTTAAGACAGAAAATTATTAAAATATCTTTAATTCAATAATAGCTTTATTTTTCTTTTAAAAAAATTATAAATCCTTTTACACATAATTAAAGAAATTTCACATTATTCATCATATATTTTTACTGAGTCTAAAATACTTTTACAAACTGTAAAACAAAAAGCTTTTTTTTCCTTCTTTTTTTAAATAAAAAATATTGGAGGAAAGAATTTATTTAAAGTATTCTCTTACTATATTAATGTCTAATTTCAGAAATATTCCTGTGCTAATATGTAAATATTTCAATTTATTCAATGAAAAACTTTTAAGGCATTTTCTCTGGTTAATAAAATGAGTCACTGATAGAAGCATTGAATAACACCAGAGAATTAGAATTTAAAAAATGTATACGACTATAGTTTCTATAAGTTTTACTTAAAAAATATATAAATACCATGAATAAACTTTTTAAAAGATCGAATTTCTAATTTATTATATTTTATCCCATTTAATCAAATTTGTCTAACATTTTTTTAAAGCAAAATAACCAAAACATACAATTAATTATTTAATTTTATGATGCAATTTAGAAAAACTTAAAATGAATTAATAAGAGCAAATATTTCTTTGTACATACATAGGTATATAAATTTGAGGACTAGACTGAAAATACCCGTCATGTTATGGATAATTTAGATTTTAAATAATCAAAAATGTTAATTAGTGAAAACTTCCTACTAAAATATAATTAAAAGTTATCAGAACCAATTTTCAGAAAAAAATGTAAACCAGGTACAAATTATAGCGATTATGAAAGCATCTAGCAATTTCGATCGAACTTGTTTTTGTATGATTTTGAAATATACATTTTGACTTATTTTATGTTAAATGGTGATGGGGCATACTAATGAGTGATTGTCATGTAAATGGAGGCAGGGAATTTTTGAAACATATTCGTATTTCTTCCAATGGTTTATTTTTGTATATTTTTCATGAATGACTAAATATTTATTTAATTGCTTATTTTCTAATGTTTTAAATTTCAGAGATATAAATATTAATAAACCTAAAGATACTATTAATATTATTAGTTAATATTTTGTAAAGAATCCAATGAGGTCTAATTAAAACTAGAGAATATTAATGAGTTATGTAAATGCATGAGGAAAAAAAATATCAAGCATGGGTAATTGTTAAAATTAATGAGAATAATTTCCAACAAATTCTGGATGTATGAGAGGAGGGAAGAATGTGTATGAATATTTTTTAATCCATTAAATCTTCCTTTTTGTAAAAATTGTATTTTGTATTGATTTGTAAAATGAAACATATCAGAATTTGATAATGAACTATTTTAGTTGCATTAATAAGAAAATTTTTGAAATGATAAATTACAGATATAAAATATAAATAGATATTGATTTAACTCCTAGATATTAAAGAAAGTGTAAATAATAATTTTTAACTACACACTGCCAGAATAAATTGCAGTTTAAGGCAATTACTACTAGTATTACATTAGATGTTAGACAAAAATAAATTTGAAAAGTAGGAACAACAAGTTGCATGATTTGGAATTTTAAAAATAACAAGACATTTAAAAAAATCATATTCAACCTAAACAAAATAAATATACATTTAATACTATACATTATTTTCAAAATTATGACCAAAATAACTTTTCTTGCAATAAATTCATAGTACTGTTTAATTATTCTTAGTATGTAAGGCAACAGTTCAGCTTACTAATATAAAGCGCCTTTAAAATACTTTTCATCAATTTTAAAAAGTTCTACAAGTGCTTCAAAAACTTATTCTATTCAATTGGAAGAAAATATAAATCTATTGATTGTATCTATAAAAAGTAAAAATAATATCTATTTTACAAGAAATAGGCACTTCTACAATGAACTTCTCAAATGTTAAGTAATGAATTCAACTTGAAAATGGTAACGTCACCAATTTCTTTGGGGGGAAAGTACTCATTTATTTTACTTCATTTTATTAATCCTTTAAATAAGACTACTTTTTTTTAAAAAAAAACATACTTTTTAAATGATTTATTAAAATTTGCTAAATAAAAGTTTATTTTAAAATCATGAAAACTGTACACTACAAAATATGAAAACTGTAATGAAATCTATTACTTAAGAAATCTGAAAATTTAAATAAGAATTTGGAGTAAATATCTTAAACCAAAAATGAATAATAGGCTTTACGTCAGATGAAAGTGATATCGACTACATCCTTTTAATGAATATACATACTTGAATAAAATTAAGTTTCAAAAAAAATTTTAAGTATTCATTCATATCTACTATTGTGAGAATGAATATCTTTTCAGAAGAATACTTTGAAATTAAAAAAATAAACTTCATTTAATACATTAATTTCTGTGAATTCATTTTTAAATGATAAAGTTGGCACCACAGAAGTATATATATATATTCACCTCCATTACTTTTTCAACACACAAATAAAGAGGCATTCTCGCATATTAAGCCAGATTCACCTAATTACTAAGATACACAATTAAAAAGATTCGTTACGAAAGTTGCATAATTTTCTCAAATATAAAATTGATAGGAAACATCAATAAGAGAAAAATAAACTTCACGTTAACATTTAAGGTTCCATCTTCATTTAATGTCACCTTTTTCTCTTTTGTTCAAATGCATTTTTATTTTCATTTAGTTAGTATATGAATATATCCACAAAAAAATAAGAAATTTAACATGGGCATCAAAATGTGAGAGAAGTCAAAATCAAAATATTCATTAAACAAAAACTAACTGCTTAAAAAATGGCACTTTTTTCAACAGAAGTTATAGAAAAAGTTATTTTAGTACATCACATGCTAACAAGACACAGTAAAAAGTTTGAATTACATTTTATAGTTTCTAATAATTCATGATGTTGGAATTTATTATGAATAGAAATTTATATTAAGTGCACATTAGATTGTTTGGCATTACTTCTAAACAACTACAATTCTATGTCAAAAGAAAACCAAATATATTACAATTAAGTAGTAAAGCCCATAGTGAAGCATTATAATTTCAATTTCTTGTAAGCCATGAACTTTACTACAGTAATTTAATCCAAAGGCTTCAGTGACATTCTTTTATTTGTAACTTTCTACCTGATATTAATATGCCATATTAGAATACTTCGATGTTTATATATAATAAAGATAGTAACAAAATATATTTATTTCACTTTCCTTCTTTGAAATCTAATGCAAGTCAAGAGTTATAACCATACTTTACAAATTCAGTATTT
Organism: Trichonephila clavipes; assembly: GCA_019973935.1. Lineage (NCBI taxonomy): Eukaryota > Metazoa > Arthropoda > Arachnida > Araneae > Nephilidae > Trichonephila > Trichonephila clavipes. The sequence continues at coordinate 112,344 of BMAU01019962.1, read as the reverse complement.
ATTTTAAGTAATTAATTTCTAGACATATCCAAAAAAGGAAACATTTGAATATGCAAACATACTGACATTGGAAATTGTTTGATTGCAATCATATAATTTAGCTACAAGAGAGGAAAATTATTCCATTTGGTATGTTTTTAGAATTTCTTCCTAAAAACAAACATGATAAAATTAAAGAATTTAAAATAAAAACATTTATTCAGAGTTTTATTAAAATAGGTTTATAACTAAAATTAGTAGAACACAATTATTTGAAGAAGGTAATGATGAATTATGAAAGTATAAAAAAAGTCATTGTTACATAAAAATTTCATTATTCAATGACAAACACATAAACGTGAAAATACTTAGAATCTGATTTTACAGAGAGACATGTATTCTTATTTTAAACAGGTTATCTTAACTACAATCCACTTTCTTATGTTATGTCCATTCTACTTTAAATATTAAGCACAAAGACACAATGCTCACAGTTGGCAAGATTTCAAGAGTGATACCACTTCAATAATAAAAAAATAAATTCACCCTAGAAATAGAATTATAACAGTAGAGATTGATAATTTCAAATAAAAATAGTGTAAAATATCTACAAGAAATACATTCAAGCAATTTCTTCAAATGTGACCAGTCTGAAAAAGAATATGAATTTCACTGAAATTGATAAAATTGAAAAAACGAATTTGTACCATGAAGACAACTGATTTTTGGCAATACATATTAACAGTTTCAAACTGTAAATAAATTATGGTACAGTAAAAGGGAGAAAAAATCTGACAAAGCACACTTTAAAAATTATGGAAAAAAATTAAAAAATTTCAATAACATTTATATGGTATAAATGAAATATTGAGACAATTATACATACATAATAGGGTAAAAACCCAATTTGACATAAGCTAGTCATATTAGGTGTACAGAACAAAATGTATACTTTTGGTAAGATTTTACACACTTGGCACTATGAAACTTATGCTAAAATTCAATTTTAATTTCTTTTTTCTCTTGATTAAAAAAATAAAGCTTTTCTTTAAATCACAGACCAAATTCTGATAGTAAAATATTTAAGGATATTTAGATTTAGATGTAACTACATATCAATAATCTAATATGCATATTTAAAAAAAATAACTTCAATATACTTTATCGTTACTTTTGTGGAATTTAGATTTTTAAATTTTATTATTACAAAAATCACAATTTTAAAAACTTCATGAAATAGCAATAAAAATTTTATAACCTGCAAACATATAAATTTAGTTACATAATTCCATTTCATTCAGTAATATTTTATATTTACTGGATGTGTAAAAGATAAATCTATCATGAATATTTTAAATTACTATTTTATAATTTTAATGCAATTATCAAACTTCGAACATTTTAAAATTAGATGACAAAAAACAACATAAAACCCAAACCAAATACAAAAAAATAATAATTTTAAAAAGTTATTTCAGTACTTTTTATAGTAGTATCTTTATTATTACTATCAATCAACATCAATAATAATTACAAACTATATTAAAGAAAACACAAGAAAACAAAGACTACACACACAAAAGAAAGGCATTTTGAGAAATTCAGGATACCACTTTAATGTACTACCAAACTTTGGGCATTCTTCAACAGGTGAAAAATCATGTAAAATGCCCTCTTTATAATAACATAGGCACACAACCTCAAAACAAGTGTGGCTTAATATATCCTTGGCCAGTCTCTGGAGTCTACAGATGAACCTATGGTTATGGTCTCAAAGAGGAGTGTAATACAGTCTTTTTATGTTTTTGTTGCATTCAATTGCAGTGGTTCATCTAAATAACATCTCTGAAGATACGGACACAGTGGATGACTCACTGGTTTAACAAGGCCATGAAAAGATTTCTGTCACCAATGGTTTAAATACAGGTTCCTACATAAAAATGAGGCTATACATTTGTGTTTGATATATTTAAGGATTGTCCTGAAAGAAAAAGTAATAAAATAAAAAAACAGATAAAAAATCACAAAATTATAATTAGTTGCTGAGACCAGTATAATAGTTGCAAACAAATGTTTTCTTTTTTTGAAGTATATGTAACTGAACCACATATAATCCTAATTAGCACATTGTTCACAGAATCACAAATTAATTTAACAAACATAATTGTCTTTAAACACCCCAGAAATAGATTTTGAAGCAACTCCCATTAATGACGAACATCCCAGAAAAATGGTACAAAAAGAAATCTTAACATATTTTAAAATTATTTCTGACTGTACAAATTTTAAGATATTTTACAGCCAACTTTGCTGAACCATGCTCAGTGATAAAAAGCCAAAATTATTAAATTTAATGGACATTGCTTGGATTTTATTTTGTGTGATTACCTATCAATGAATCAAATTCCTAGTAATACATCAAACTATAAGCCAGATTTTTGTCAACAAAATTAGCATAAAATAATTTTACAATGTTTAAAAAAGGGGGAAGCTAAAAATTTTCAATCTTTAAGCACGAAATAAATTACACTATTTTACCACTTTTCAACTCTTTTCCTTTTTGAAAAGCAAATTATTTATCAAAATTAATCAACAAAAACTTCAACAGAGTGTAGAGATCAGTACATTTTTTTACCTTTACTACTTGTACGATATTTTTCAGCAGGACCCCAAATCCTAACAGTTCCATCATCAGAGGCACTAGCTAACATGCTGGGGTATACAGGATTCCATGAAACAGAATTTACAGTGCGCGTATGACCTAAAAGCACAGCTATAGGCATTTCTCTTTTGATGTGCCAAATGTAAACTTTGTTATCTAGAAAAGAAAAATTCAGAATAAATTAATTTGTTAACTGAATGAAGGAGCAAATACGAGATATATAACTAACGCATACATATTTTTTAAAAAAGGAACTCAGGATTTTATAGATAAAAATAGAAAATTTAAAAGAATTAGTAAAACATCTCTTCTTATTACCTTTTTGTGTATTTGTTGTAAATTATTAATAAGTTAGGTTTGAATTAATGCTGCCCAACAGCAATATGATGGTTATTAGTATCAGACATTGATGCCAAGTGACTGAGTGATAGCGTTTCGTGCTATCCCACCTCAGTGTCCAAGGTTCAAACCTCGGGCTGGGCAAGGTTGACTCAGCCTTTCATACCTTCAGTGGGTTAATAAATGAGTACCAAACTTACTTGGGAACTAAACACTGGGGGTTATGCATCAGACTGACCACCTAACCAGAACATCTGTTCATGCAGCTCAGTGCCCAAGGTCACGAAAATTGAGATGGGCACAGTAAATCTTGGCCCTCATGGGCTGTTGCGCCACTGAGTTTAGTTTTAGTATCAGACATCACTTTGATCAAATAATAAAGCCATTAAAGCCATTACTTTTAGTTTTAGTATCAGACGTCACTTTGATCAAATGAAGTAATAAAGCCATTATTGGAGCTAGAAACTAACTTTCAAATCATGGTATATGAGGGATACGAGGTACTGAGGCCAACATGCAGCAATCTCCATTATTCTGTAGAGAATCTTTGAAGAAACCAGGATTCAAACCTTTAAGAATTGTTTATGGAAGCTCATGACTATAGCCACTGGGCTAACTCCCTTTCCCCAAATGCAACATAACAAACTGCGTCAGCAAAGTTTTAATCTTACAACTAACTTCCACACACAAAAAAGTGAATAAATTTATATTCACACTGACATAGCTGAAAAAAATAAGATATCTACAATTAAAATAGTTTGTCTTACATTAAATTAGAATCCTACCAAAACTTCTAAATAAAGTGAAGTTGAAACAAAATTATAACTCAGATAATGTACCCTCTCCCCCAATTTTCGCATTCAACTGCATGATAACTTTGATTATTCATTAGCATTAAACCAAAAAGCAATGTAAGAGCTATTTGAAAATGAGTCTTTTAATTTCGAATCACACTCAAGTGACGAGAATGACACACGAGCAGACAACTTACTCTGAATTTAAAAGTTAAATTGTTTTAATATAACAATCTTTTTATCTAAGAATTTTTTCAAACCTAGCTCTGAACCTGTTACCCAGTAGTTAATAACACTTCTCTTCTGCTACTAGGTCACTGAAGTAGGATTCAACAAGAAAATAAATAACTACAAATAATTTTAATCACAAGCAGCACATTTAAATTTAAAGTTTTTAAATACATAATATTTGATTTTGGATTAATTATTAATATCTGCTGCAGAAAATAAAAACTAACCTCCTTTCTATATTCCCTTAGGTGATAAACTTATAACAGATATTCTTTTTACTTCTAACAGGCTTCGGATTGGTGTTTTACCATTGCAGACCAAGTATATTCCCTGGAAGCTGATTATCTCTTTTTAGTGTGGCACCGTATAGGCAGATACCAATCGCCATAGGTAATTTTGATTTTTTCAGGTGTCCCCCTCCCTAGAGGGGGCACTTGAGTTCCGATGATGCAAACCTGTACTAGGATTTAATCTTGCCGAGAGCACCCAAGCCAAACAGACACTCTAGGGATTCTTTATATGCTGTATAATCATGTTACACGGTTGCTGTCGATTTTCTGCATCATGAAAATCTACTGACTCTGGGCTGAGGTCAAGCTGCAACCTTTGTGCAGAAGGGCTGTGACAAACCAACGACGCCACCCAGCCAGTATAACAGACTTTCTACCACATTAAAATAACAATTTTACTTCCATTTTAAAGGAAATGACACAAACAGTTAAAAACCACATTTGATTAAAATATAACAAAAACCAGAATTTTTTTTATTTTTACATACTAAAATAATCCTTTTATTTACACACAAGATTTCGCTCTTAGGTAAGTAAAAATCTCAATATAATTACAGAAATTTCATAACTATACATAAAAAACGAAAATTACAGCATTTTTACCCTTTTTAATCATATATAAAAAAATTTTAACAAAAAGACTATGCTAGTAGAAAAAGAGACCCAAAATTAAGAAATAAACATTTGTTATGCTGCATTATAAAATTTTTTCATACAATTCAATTACAAGTAATTTGGCTTGTAGAAACATGTATAATACAAAAAAAATTGTACCTTCACTACCACTGGCAACAAAAACTTGATTGACACCCCCAAAACATGAATGGATGGTATAATACCCTTGAGTAACACCTTGAAATTTTCGAAGCAATACTCGGTCTTCAATATCCCATAGATGCACACCCTAAAATAGAGAAATTAAGTAAAACTTTCACTGAATTCACTATAACTGATGTTTACCTATTGATTTTTGTATTGTTTTAAATTGAAACTATATCAAATCTTTTTCTTAATATCCCTATACATGAGATATAAACAATATTATTTAAAAGGAACACTTCAAAAGCAAATATAATTTCACTGAATACTTTTAAGTAATGTGCATTTGAACTTGCACACACATCTTAATTTTTTTATATTATTTTATAAAGGTAATACATTTTTCTTTGCTAAATGGTTGTGCAATTTCAAATAATTGTATTATTTCTGTTTATACAGATAAAAGCAATGTAAGTATTTCTAATTAAAAAATATGACTACAGCTACTTACAAACTGTACAAAATCTATATACGAAGGCTGAAAGAAAATAATACTCTCATATTAGCCATATTTTACAAAAGAAAAACAAAGAAGCATATTTTATTGTTGTGACATATCGGAAATAAGGGAATGACATTTACAATAATACAAGATGTGGTAAAAAAAAGAACTTTTAAATCAGCGTCATGACAATTTGTCCTTTATATTGAAATAAATTAATATACATTAAAGTCAATTTAAAAATAAGAATAAAAATTATTAAAAATGCAAAATAATTCTTTTTTTTTTAAGAAAAATTAAAAATATTTTTAGATATATTTAAAAAATATATACTTGAATAAAGTTGATAAATTAAAGAAAGAAATGCAAAAGAAATTTTCTACACACAAAAAATTTAAAATATTTAATATTCCCATGAACTGGACAGAAAAAAATATTTAAAAATTTGTCAGACAGCAGTACTTTAACATGAATCCACAGAACATTTTAATACATTCATGAACTAAAGTAGTTTATACCACATAACTTAAATTCCAGCTTATGCTATGGTAAGCTAGGTGTCTGAACATGATAAATAAATTTTTTCCCATCATGTCCTTATAAGGTAATAATCTTACACTTGATTATAGATAATAGTTCCTTTTGTACATAAAATTTAATAATATATGAAACAGCTTTTATATAAAATAAATCTATTCTTTACTAGTTGCAACTACAATTTGAATTTAGCATAAATTATGGTTATACATATTTTTCAATAAAGGTGGGTAAGAAATATATCAAACTAAAGAAAAGTAATAACCAAAGTAAATAGTGATAAAATAATATCTCATGTTGAACATTTTACTCAGAAATTTGCAAACATTCCAATTGACTAGCATTAATAGATTTAGCTGACTAATAGAGCATAACTTGTGACGTCTCACGCATCTTTTCTTTAACAAGTCCTTTGGGCCAGAATTAACAGCAACTCTTTTCCAACCAAATCCAAGAAGTGAAGTGTGAATAAAAGATGCAAATGAACATACTTTTAAATATAGGATCTTAGAGTAAGCGGGATGGCAATGTAGGGTAATGTTTGACGATTGACGTTAGTTTGTGGCAGTTGATGGTTATTACAGTTCATGGTTCAAGTCTCAATGAGTTTTGTGTGACGTGAATTCAAATTATTAGTGATCGAATAGAAGGAATCAGTCAAGTTGCATACCATTGCATACAAAGACAAGATTGATCGTTGCTCCAAGCTGTAATAAGGTAGGATTGATTATTTAATATTAGAATCGGAAATTAGGCAGTTAGTTTATTGATAGTGGTCTGAATTAGATTAAGTCTTATTGTGTGTTGCGTATTTTTAACATCGTAGATTCTCTCATATTAATTATTATAATTTAATTTGTTAAAGGTTTAAGTTGAATATCTTAAGATAATGTTTGATCCTAGTTCTTTCGCTAATCCTACACCTATAGCTCATGCTGATACTTCGAGAGATGTTCTTCCAAGGGGAGGAACATCACAATGGCGCCCATCTTGGTTTAATTTATATGACCCCGAGATGAGAAACGCGAGAGGGTTTAATGTTTGGCCATAAATGTACTTTTCTGGGTCTGAGAACATCACCGAATTTTTGGAGGGTATTGACAATCAAATCAAATTACTTGAGATACCCACTGATTTATCGTGTGCTTATTTGAAAGGTCATCTCCTGGGGAGAGCCCTAGATTGGTACCAAATATTCGGATCAGCGTTAGTGCAAAATACTGCCACGGACTTTGCGCAGCTGAAAGCAGCAGTGTCGAAGGCATTCCCTGCCATCCAAAATAGGAAAGATTTAGAGACACGTTTTTAAGCGTAACAGCAAAGACAGAACCAGGAGCCGACGGATTTTGTTTATGATTTATTAAAAACACAAAAAAAATTAGAACTGGGGATGTCAGAGAAAGCCCTTGTAGATCATATTTAGGTTAGACTTGAACCCCAAGTCCAGGATTACGTGGAAGTGCGAAATCCAGAAAACACGGTTCAATTGTTGGAGGTCTTAGCTAAGTTTGAGGAAAGATATTCATGCAAGGCAATACGGGGTTCGAGAAATAGTGATAATATGGATGGAAGAGTTTGGAATGAGCGTAGGATGTCCAATGTTGGTAATAATCAAGGAAATTGGAGAAATTCTGAATTGGTGCATAAACCGAGTAATGGTAGAAATGATTATAGGGGTAACTACGAGAATAACCGTCAAGGAAATCAGTGGTTCAAGAGCAGGAATAGGTTTCAGAAGGATGATCGAAGATTTAACGATAGGGGATATCAATTTCGAAACAAGGTCAAAAAGACGATTTTAGTAGAGGGGACCACAGAAATAGGGGTTCGAGTGAAAAATTTTAGTTGAGGCGATAGAAGGCAAAGGGGACGATTGAATGTTTTGAAAGTTAGTGATGTTAAAAGGGATCAGACGCAGTCGATAATTGAGGTACTGGTTAAATTTTCGGCAATATGCATATCTCCAGTGGAACTTCCATATGTTCCTATTTTATTAAACGAGACTTTTACGAAAGCATTAGAAGCGGAGAAGTCATTTATATCAGAGGAGACATACCGAAAATATTTTTTTTATAAGCAAGTAAAGAAATCGAGTACTCAGGTGATCACGGCACAGGGAGCTAAATGTCAAAATATTGGACTTGTGGAATTAAATATTCGAATAAGGGAGTTTGAAAAACCTTGGTTGTTCCATGTATTCTTGTGATAGATTTCATAGGTGGATCAAAGATTATTTTAGATGATCGAAAATCTTTCGCGATTCCGGATTCGCAGATTGATAAGGTGGTTAAAACAGTTGAGGTAGAAAAAGTAGAAATAGATCTTTCTAAGACAAAATTAGAAGAAAAACAGAAACGGGAATTACCAAGATTTGTTTTATAGTTTTCAAGGATTGTTTTCGTATAAACCAGGGCTTACACATGTTTTATATCATGAGATTGACACGGGAGATAACCCACTGGTTGTTTCTTGGCCGTACAGGTATGATAGGGTGAAGCAGGAGATTCTCGATTATCACAGACAAAATATTGAAAGAAGGAACTATAATTCCCATTCAATCCCCGTACGCGTCACTAGTTGTGTTATGTAGAAAGAATAATGGGTTACACGGCGGATAATCTGGAACAGTATAGATTTGCTGTTGATTATCAGAAACTTAATGCGATCACAAAGTATCCTTGGTATCCTTTACCCTTAATAGACGATTTAATAACAAACATACCCCATACACGGATAATCTCAGCCCTCGATTTTCGGTCGGGATATTTTCAAATGGCTGTGAACCCCAGTGATATAGTTAAGACTGCGTTTGTCATGAAAAATGGCACCTACGCTTTTCGCAGAATGCCATTTGGCTTGTCAGGGGCGGCTTTCAATTTTCAGAAAGCAATAGATATAATTCTCAAACCCGTGATAGAGAAGTTTGTGAATGTTTATATGGACGATGTGATTATATCCTCTCCATCATTCACTCAACATGTTGAGCATTTGAAAGAAGTTTTTTGATTATTACATGAGGCGGGGTTAACATTGAATAAAGATAAGTGTAAATTTGGTTGTGATAAGTTAAAATATTTGGGTTTAATTATTAATAAGGAGGGATATAGTTGAAATGAAACCACTGCGTAATTCAAAAGAAGTGTCAAAATTTTTAGGAATGTCCCAGTGGTACGCAAAATTTATTAAAAATTATGCCGATCTTTGCAAACCTCTTTATAATCTTAAACTAAAATTAAAAAAAATTTATTTGGTCGATTGATGCACAGAAAGCATTCGATGCGGTTAAGGCGGCCATATCAAAAGCGCCAGTTTTAAAATTGCCAGATTTTAAAAAACCTTTTGAGTTATTTACGGATGCAAGCTCAATAGGGGTAGGAGCAGTTCTAAACCAGGAACAAAGACCAGTAGTACTGTCGAGAGGAATTACACGGTAACAGAGAGGGGAATGTTTAGCAGAGGTGTGGGCTCTGAATAAATTCAGAACGTATTTAGGTTCTTTGCCCATTAAGGTTATTACGGATCACGCTGCATTAACACGTTTAACACATGGTAAAAATTTGTCAAATAGAATGATCAGATGGGCATTAAAATTAGCATAATTTAATATAGAATGGGAGCATCGTTCCAGAACTCAAAATGCAGTAGCTGACATTTTGTCGAGAAACCCAATTGAACGTATAATAGGAGAGGTGAGTGAGTGAGTGAAGATTAACGTCGCACTGTTCAGCTGCACGAGGGCTTTTGGCGACGGACCACGTAATTTTGAACCATGGTCAAGTGACGTGGACGACACCTGAGCTGGCACCCCCCTCTCCTAACTACCACACCACACCAACGGGAGGACGTTTCAGCTCTCGACAGATTTAGCGTGCATCGCTGCCCTACACGGCGGGTCTTTAGTGGTACTGGGCTCGAACTCGTGACAAAGCCAGCCATGATCCGATGCCTATACCACTCGGCTATCGCGGCCACGTATAATAGGAGAAAGTTCATTGTGCAATAATCAGGGATTTGGTACTTTCATCATGAGTTCAGTTATTAGAAGAGCTAAGAACAGACTCAGAATTAGGTCATATCTATAGATAACAGGAAAACTCAGAAGATAGCTCAGTAAATGCGACAATATGTGAGAATTGGTCCCGAGATTTTCGTTTAATCGAAGGCTTGTTATTTTATGCGAAATATGCAACATCATTAGGAGAAATGCGAGTATACATTCCAAAATCTTTAAGGAATGAAATAATGCGAGAATTTCACGACAAGCCATTAGCAGGTCATTTTGGACGTTTTAAAACTTATTATAAAATAAGGGATGTTTGTTATTTCTCGTATATGAGAAAATTTATTGATCAATATGTCTCTACATGCCATATGTGCCAAATTAATAATTATAAAAACGCGTTACCAGCTGGTCGGTTAATTCCAATTGTATCAAATTATCCAAATGAAGTAGTTACATTAGATTTGTTAGGTCCGTATCCTGTGTCGAGAGTAAGACGTAACCAATATGTATTAGTAATTACGGATCATTTCAGCAAGTGGGCTGAAATCATACCCCTTAAAAAAGCCTCTGCTCGAGTTATAGCAGAAAATTTTTTTGATAATTATATATCGTGTTTTGGAGCTCCAATAAAATTAATTAGTGATAACGGTCCCCAATTTAGCTCCGATATTTTTGAGAATTTAAGTGAAAGATTAGGCATAAGGCATGTGAAGACTGTTGTATATAGACCTCAAGCAAATAGAACAGAAAGCGTAAATTGCGATCTGGTGCAAATGATTGCAAATTATGTCAATGAGCAACATGACATAATTTGTCAATGCTCATATTGTCAATGAGCAATTCTTACGCGAGTTTGCTTATGCTATTCGTACGGCTGTAAACGAAACAACGGGGGAAACCCCTGCAGAATTATTTTTAGGTCGAAAGTTGATTACGCCTTTTCAGAAATTAGTGATAGTATCAGACGGAACGGAATTTGCAGTAGGAGATATTGAGAGATTGTTTGAGGAGGCTAGACGAAACACAAAAGCTAAGCATGAAAAATGGGAGAAATATTATAATAGACGCAGGCGTGATGTGCAAATTAAGGTGAATGATTGGGTTTTGATAGCAACACATCCTTTAAGTTCGGCAACAAGAAAAGTGGTAGCTAAATTTAAACCAAAATTTGAAGGTCTGTATGGAGTATTAGAGGTAAAGAATAACAACATAGTGGTATAGAAGGCGGGAAAAAGGTTTAACGATTAATGTAGATCAGGTTAGAATATATCGTCATAGAAAATGTGACGAGACGGAGATGGGAACTGGTAGTTCGTATAACGGTAGTTTACGCAATGAATTGAGTGGTTTTGACAGAGTACAACGGAGATCAAAGGAGTCGCAAGATGGTAAAAAGAAAGGGTCAGAGGTAAAGCGTGAGTTCGAGGAAAAAGGATTAAGTTTTAAAAATGATCAGGGTGAGAAACACACAAATAAGACCAATAAGCACAGACCACTTATCAGATCAATATCTAGTTCTTGGTCTGAGAAAAGTAGAACGATTAAAAGAAGCAAAAAGGAAATGTTAGGCTATAAAAGATCACATGAATCTGGGTCGGGAGAACCAGAAAGAAAGATTCAGAAGGGTTCAAAACATAGAGTACCTAAAAGAGCTTTGTCGTCGAACTATAAAACTAATAGTAATCTGCCAAAATTTAGAAAGAAAAGCAGAAGAAAAGAAACAGTAACGCCCACCACAAGCGGCTACAACCTCAGACCACGAAATGGAAAAAAAAGTGGAGTCCCCACCAACCATAGAGAGGGAGACACAACAGGGAGGACCAGTTCGATCCAGAAAAGGCAGAGGAAGGAACGACAGCCCCTACATTGAAGAGCGAACAAGATCAATCAACAAGAATGCCAGACGAGGTGATCAACAACGGCAGGACCAGGAAAGGAAAGGAGCGTTACGAGAAAGTCTTTATCCCTGGAGGTACTGTTAGGAAACGCCAACTACAAGTCATAAGAACCAGGTTGTAACGTTTCTTTTTATATTCTTTCGAACAAGTGGTCGGAAGAATTATTACAATGAAGGAAGTCACGGTCAGATATTTAAAATTTAAGCCAAGCAAAAGTGGACACTACAATGAGTGTGTTTTTCTTGAAGAGAAAAATAAACTTTTGTCTTGTAAATTTTTATATAAATATGGAGAAAACAATTGTAAAAATGCATTTGTTTACTTCTGTGTATGACTTCGCTAAGATGCGACAATTCCTTTGGTTGTTTATTTTAATTGTTTATTGAAAAATGTTTGTAATTGTATAGTGTATGTATATGTATTGTTACATTGTTTCATATTAATGTACATCTGGTTTTGGGAAATGCGGCATAGACAGCATACTAACATAACATTAACCAGCGCTGCGTGATTTGAGGGGAAGTTTTTGAAAAAGCCAGATGAAATATATGTATAGAAATTAGTTGTAATTTAAAAGTGACATGTAATGTATAAAAATTGTGAAATGTAATCCTAATGTGTGAAACTTTGTTTTTGCCAAATGACTTGGGAAGTTTTTGTTTCAGGGTGACAGACCCTGAAGTCTATAGAAAATTTTCATTTGGCTAGGGACTTCAAACTTATATGTGTTTCATGGCGGATTTGTCTGTACAGAGAGCAAGAAGATTGTGAAACTATAAAGAAGCAGAATTGTTATACTTTAAGTAGCATTTAAGTAGAATTAAGTTAGTTTAGGGACTTGCGGACCTCGTTTTTTTTGCCATTTAAGTCATATATCGTTTTTCCCCGGTCCCTTCGCCCGGATGGGGCATGTCCATTTATTTTGTACATGTGAGAATCTACCGTGATTAAAATGCATAGCTATGAATGTTGGTCTAGTTAAATGAGTAAAAATTATTGTGGCTGTTGAAAATTCAAATTAAGGAGAAATATTAAAAATTAAACTTAAGATGAATAGTGAACATTAAAATTTAAGTGGAGCATTCAAAATTAATGGTTAGAATGAATATTCGAAGTTAAAATTTAAAGTGTGGAAAGTTAGAAGAAGGAATAAAATTTAGGCACGTAAATTCTTAAGGGCCATAATGAGCCTCGAATAAATCACGTTTTGCTTCTTGGAGGGGTTGTGACATCTCACGCGTCTTTTCTTTAACAAGTCCTTTGGGTTGTTCGGGCCAGAATTAATGGCAACTCTTTTCCAACCAAATCCAAGAAGTGAAGTGTGAATAAAAGATACAAAATGAACAAATTTTTAAATATAGGATCTTAGAGTAAACGGGATGGCAATGTAGGGTAATGTTTGACAATTGACATTAGTTTGTGGCAGTTGATGGTTATTACAGTTCGTGGTTCAAGTCTGAATGAGTTTTGTATGACGTGAATTCAAATTATTAGTGATCGAATAGAAGGAATCAGCCAAGTTACATACCATTGCATACAAAGACAAGATTGATCGTTGCTCCAAGCTGTAATAAGGTAGGATTGATTATTTAATATTAGAATCGGAAATTAGGCAGTTCGTTTATTGATAGTAGTCTGAATTAGATTAAGTCTTATTGTGTGTTGCGTATTTTTAACATCGTAGATTCTCTCATATTAATTATTATAATTTAATTTGTTAAAGGTTTAAGTTGAATATCTTAATAAAGTCCTATTAAGATAATGTTTGATCCCAGTTCTTTCGCTAATCCTACACCTATAGCTCACGCTGATACTTCGAGAGATGTTCTTCCAAGGGGAGGAACATCACAAACTGACCAATTTAAATCCAAATCAAATACATTATTCAAGCACCAAATAAAAACAAAATGATCATCAATTACCTGAGTTGCAACATTTAATAAAGCCAGTCTTCCAGAATCGTCACATGTGAAAGACATGACTGAATGACCTTCTTGTAATCTGTCAATATTTAAACACACTCTAAAATCATATTAAAAATAATTATAAAATTATCATGTCACATTATCAGTACAAATAAGCATATAAATTTTCAATATATCAAATAATAAACTCTTAAAATCTCAGGCTTCAAAATTTAATCAGTTATTATCAATGAAATCAATATAATCAATCAAATTTAATAAAAACAGATAAGACATTAAAAATATTTTGACAAGTAGTTAATTTCTCTGAAAATATTTTCTTGGAAATAAAGAAGTTACTTAAATTATTTCACATCTTGCTTAAGTAAAACTCAATTATATGTAAATTAAAAAATAGAAATGATTAAGTGCTATTTTATATTAAATTAAATCTTGTAAAAACTAAAAAAATTTAGAATAGCACATTTAAACTGAGTTAATCAAGAAACTTGAGACACATCATGCATTCAGTAATTAAACTAATTAAAATAAGCAAATAAATTGATTATTAATTAATTACATATATTCATTTGAAAAATACATGAAATATTTCTCTTAAAAAAATGGAAGAAAAAAAATTAAGCATATACAAGTAACTTTAATACAAATACAATAGTGGCAATTATTCTCTCTCAATTATCTGTAGAATATATTTCATCTAAGGACTGCAAAATCATATCATAAATTTAAAAAATCCATCGCTCAAAACATAAAACCTCTTGATTTTATTCTCGTAATTCTGAATGATGGTCAAATGACGAGGACGACACCTGTGCTGACGCCCCCTCTCCAAACTTCACCATACCAACAAGAGGATCTTTGAGCCTCAACAGATTTAACATGCATTAGCCCCCTCTACATGGTGGTTCTGGGTCAGTGTGGTCATGAAGAGGTAATATACAGCTTCTGTTGATATGGAGCTCCTTGTAGGTAGAAGACTGTCTTGGGTCTACAGACATTCAAGCCACTCCTGACATGGAGAACAGACGCTTTTCCTTTGTCTTTAAAAGTGAACTTATTGCAATAGAGCATGGCCTTGAGGCAGTTCTTAATGAACAAGACTTGGGAGACCTCTGGGTCCTCTCTGATAGTCGCAGTTCTCTCCAACGTCTTTATAACTGGATCACAGTTTGAGACAAAGCTGGCGTCTCCATACTTCAAAAACTTAGACAAATATCAGAGTTCCATGATGTTCATTTCCAGTGAATTCCATCCCATGTTAGCATCTTTGGAAACAAACAAGCAAATCTCCTTGCTAAAGAGGGTTGTAATGCTTCTCCGCCTATATCTTCAACCCTCATCTACACTGAAAGAAATTTTAAAGGAGTGGAGGACCCTGCCCAACCATCACTGGTATGAAAGCAAAAATCCAGGATCCTCATTCCTACTTAAATGTAGCAGAGCCTCTCAAACTGCAATTTCTAGATTGAAAAGTGGCCACATAAAGAGTCTCTCCTTTTGTAGATGCATGAAGACTTTTGCTCTTTGCACCAAGTGCAAGACTCAGCAAGCCTCTCCAGATCACATCTTGGACTGCTTGGGACTTTCGAGGGAGGACCTTTTTTCCTCTCCCCTCCTGGTATTGGATTTCTTAAGGGTCAATGGTCTTTTGGGTCTTGTCTAACTCCATACAGACAGACAGACTGAGGATTAGCCACAACAACAACAGGTTCCTGCCCTTGACCACTAGGCTACCGTGCCATATCAATTTACGGAATTGATGATAACTTGGAAATAATTTTAACAGAGGTATAAGGAGAAATAATAATGAATACAAAATGCTATTTAAAAAACGAAGGCTTTCAGACTTTCTCGTATTTCTAAGACAAGAAAATACATTTGGATACTTAAAAAATCAATACAGAATGTTAAAAATATTTCACAGCAAAGTGCATTGTAATTCAATTATTATTGGATTGCAATGCACTTGAGTTTAGTTGTTTGATTCTCAATTAAGTAAAATATAAGGATAATGCTCATTATTAATATAACACAAAATATAGCACATCTAAAAGATGCATAAAAATTTTAATTGATGAATCTATACAGATATTTGTTATAAAAATATCACACAAAATGGTATCTATTTGAAAAATAATCCTTTACAATTCTAAAGTTATTTATATTCACTAATTTAACCCACTACAAGGAAAATTCATAACTTTCATTGCATTACCCTTTTTCACAATATGCCTTTTCTGTATTCATCTCAATAAATTAGTTGAAACAACACATGTAATATAGGAAAAAAATTTTAATTACTAGACAATACTAAAACATAAATAAGGAAATTTTTGCATGTCTAATAACTTGTATCCATTAAACATAATTATTTCTAAAAACTTGTAAAAATATTAAGAAATATGACTTAATATTTTATACAAGCATAATCTAAACATTATAAATAACATTAATTACAAAAAAGAGAGATATATATAAATAAAAACATACACTTTTACATACATTTTTTAAAAATATTTTTAAAAAATGAAAGCATCTTGTACTTGTTTTCAAGAATACAGACTTTTCTGCCTTAAACAATGTTTGCACATATCAATCATATTTTTCTTATTAATGTTTTTTTTTGTGTTAAATTAATATTAAGACCCAATTAAAATGCAACCTTCAGCAAGACTGTAAAACAGTAGGAAGAACAAATATTTTTAATATTTTTCCACATAATAGTAACTTGAAAATATTATTTCATAAAAATGAACTAAAATAAAGACAATTATTCTAATTAAAAACCCAAAATATACTAACATATTGAAATCAGTTAAATCTTCAAAATTATATCCTCTGATGCGATGATGAGTATCTGCTGCAAGAACAGTTTTACCATCTTTTCTGCACCAAAGACACTGGACGCGAACACCTTCCCAGGAATCAAGGACATTTCCATCTAAATCCTAAATTTAGATACATAAAAACATTTAAACTCTAAAAAATGTAGCATAAAGAAAAGAGAGATTGAGAAATAATATGTTTTCTAATAAATTTAAAAGTGAAAAAATCTTTGAACTGAAAAATGATGAAAATTTTCAAACGTAAACAATGCTATAGGAAATTCAAAATATATTTTGCTTTGCATAACAAGAAAAATTAAAGTGTTCCACTGTGATTGAAACTATTTATTGATAAAAAATGAAATATAAAACCCAAATATAAGAGTTAAGAAAAACAAAACTGTAATAATTTTTTTATATGATTTATAACATGTTCTAGAAACAGAACACTGGCAGATAAATCTTCCACTTGGTCTTAAAAAATATACTTAATGGTATTTAACTATTAAAAACTTGATTTTTGATCACACTTTTTAACTCTCTTGCTGTGTGCGTAGTTATTTTATCAAAGTTGGTCCAAAAATTGTGCATGGTTTTATTACGTATTTTAAATCTACATTTTAGAGTTAAAGTAAACAAAAAAATTTGTAAAACAATTTTATTTTAAAATATAGAATTAGATAATCAAAATATGAACATAAAAGGGATATGCAGTGAGAGGGCTAAGTAGTAAGTAAATTTTTTAATGTTATATTTAGAAATAACATAAATTAAGCATTAAACTATGCGAGTCACTCCGATTTAACTTCTTCTGAGGCTAGACAAAATTTCCATAAGAAAATATTTTGTTCCAATTTTAGAAAAACTAATGTGTAATTGATAAGAGCTATGAAGCAACTTGCAACAAAAAAGATTACTTATGACGGTAAGTATGTAGAACATTCATCTCGGATCACAATCTATCATTCATTTATAAAGAATGGGCGAATAACTGCAGAGAAAAACTGCCCTAAAATTGAGGCGATCCATAAAAAAATTTTGTCCAAATATATCCTGCTTTAATAAACTAAAATGAAGCAATCCTCTATGGTAATTCATGGCCCTATGTGGCCATCTTACATCTGAACTTTCATAAATGGATTACCATTAATTTTGAAGCTTGGAACAATATGAAAAAATAAGACCTTTCATAAAAAGACTGAGATCTGAATGACTTTTACAAATTTTTTTTTCTTCAAAAGACTGATCCCCCTGCCCTTTTTTTTTTTTAATGACAAGTTTTGTTAGAAATTAATTGGTGAGTGTTCCAGTGAATTATGCCTATTTTGAATAATAAATGCTTATTTGAATTTAAAAATCAATTCTTCATTTAATAACAAAAAAATTTCATACTACATGACCTAATATTTACACATGAAGGGGTCACAAAACATTTACTTAAATTTCAATGTTTGCGATAAAAAAATACACAAAACTATACATTTAAATTAAAGTACATATTGGATAAAAGAAGCAAAACATTTATTTACACATTGATAGAATTGGCCTCTGGTTCCACCACAAACAAATCTCTTTCCATCTTGGTTCCAGGCACATGTTGTGAGACTATCTTCGGGTGAATGGTTCATTTTGATTTTTAAGCCACCAGTCTAAAAAAGAAATACAAAGACAATGCAGTAACATTTACTACATACTTATAATACTACATTACATAACAAATTCTATTTCATTAATTTTTGAATTAGCCCATATAGTTCTCATTTTTTCATAAATACTGATGCATACATTAAAATTATTTTGTGTGATTAATAATTTTTATTATTTAAACAGATACAACCTTCAAACTTTCAAGAATTAAAAGAAAAATCCTTATTTTTGACCCAATTACAAAACTTGAATGTTGTGTGATATGTATTATAAACACAAATTCATCAATATAAATCTGTTTGTTACTTTTAACAATGAGACAACAATTTAAATAATTTATTACAAAAACAACTAACTTCAACATTCCAGACCCATAAATCTGAAGAGTCATCAGGTCCACAAGCAATGAGATAAGTATCATCAGGACTCCATGCTAAGAAGGTAACCCCTCCAGGGTGATTATCAAGAGTCTTTGAATGTGTCAATTCCAGTGTTTCCTATGAAAATAGAGTAATATTAATTTTTGAAAATTATTATATTAATTTTTATGTGATCACTGTGCAAAATTTAATTAAATTATTGTCTTAAAACTATGTATATACAAAAAAGTTGTGTGTAATCCACGGATTATGTGTTAAAAAAGTTTCAAATTTCGTTGTGCGTATTATACACCACCGCGGATTATCTGAGAAAAAACATTTTCCATCAGAAAAGCGAACAATAAAGTTTTGAAAGAAATGCCGTTTATGTTTTATAAAATAAATAATAGATGTCGCTTTCATGACTTGGATGACGTATTAAAGCTATAACTAGTTTTTGTCCAATTACATTCAAAAACGAATTTGATTCCTCAGAAGGAAAAAATATTTATTAGTTGCTGGCGCCATTTCCAATTTTTTCTTGACTAGAGCTATTACGTCCTTCGAAAGTTTTAATCATGTTGAAGCGAAAGTGTTAAGTTACACTGCAAACTTCAAGTTAAAAGTTATAGAGAAGGCTACCAAAATCGGAAAGCTGCAAGGTTTTTCAATGTTAACGAATTGAATATTCGTTTGTGGAGAAAAAACAAGACAAACTTCGAAAATTGTGATCAACGTTTAAGTGCCGATCATCGTGGTAAACCTCACTGGCCAGAATTAGAGGAAGAAATAAATAAAAGGATTTTAAAAGAAAGAGACAGTGGGAAAGCAGTCTCGATCTTAATTTTTTTGCAGTTAACTTACTAAATTAAAAAAAGAAAGATTTTTTCAGCATGGAATGTTTTGTTTAACAACTCAAAACATAGATGACAGTAACGAAGAATTTTTTTGTTTTATTGAGATTATCGTAAAAAATATCATACATATTTAAAAAGACGTTTCATAATAAATTATTTTTCCTGTACAATTTCTTACTTCTATTTTCAATTATATAGTGCATTTTTTGTTTTATATGATACTCATTATCGGCAGTTTATATTTTGGATTATTCAACCTAAAAACTTCCGCAGATTATACAATGTTTTTTTTTTTTACTCGAAAAAAAAGCTTTGCGGATAATACGCCGCTGCGGATTATATACAGGAAAATACGGTATATACAAATTTCTGACAGTACTGAAATATGGTATATTTTGTATATAATAGTACAGAATAATCTGAACTATTTTAATAAATTTAAAAATTTCATGACTAAAGTTTTAACTATACATAAAACACCAAGATAAAATATAAATATTATTGAAAATAATTTTAACTATAATAAATATAAGATGTTAATACTGAATACACTTCTAAGTTTGAATGGTGCAGTCACGAAAGAAATCCTTGGGAGGAATATAAAAACATATAGAATATATATAGATAATAGTACCAATCTAAATTAGAGTATTTCACTTAAAACAGAAAAAAAAATTTAATAGAGTAGAATAAAAAACAATGCTGTATTTATTTCTTTATATTCTACATTAATATAAAATATTTCAATTAAAATTTTCTTTAAAAAATACTTTATTGAAGATGTTTGTTTTTCATTACCATCTTAAACCCTATGACCAACATAATGCTCTATGAATGATTGATTGAATGATTGAATATTAACGTCGCACTGTTCAGCTACACGAGGGCTTTTGGCGACGGACCACGTAATTTTGAACCATGGTCAAGTGACGTGGACGACACCTGAGCTGGCACCCCCTCTCCTAACTACCACCCACACCAACGGGAGGACGTTTCAGCTCTCGACAGATTTAACGTGCATCGCTGCCCTACACGGCGGGTCTTTAGTGGTACTGGGCTTGAACCCGTGACAAAGCAAGCCACAGTCCGATACCTATACCACTCGGCAACCACGGCCACGCTCTATGAATGATAAAAAAAATGTTATAGCAGTTTTTTTTAAGCTATTTTATAATACTTTTTCAGATGATTTAAAATACATATTTTCAATGACAGATAACATGTCCTAAGACAAGAAAAATAGTATTGTTCTTAGTATTAACATCACTACTATCAATGCACTGACATACCTAGCTTAGATTGTTTTCTTTAGCTTGTCTGAATTGATTTACATTTAGTATGTGTATAAACTGCATAAATTACATCTTTTACCTTAATCACAGATATTTGTTGCATAATTCTTATAGATTGTTAATTTTTAATTATAAGATCAGCAAGTTTTAGAACAGAGTTACTTTTGAAATAAAGCATTGCACAGATAAATGTGTATGCATGCACAAAAAAATTACTCCCAAGTTTTTAAGGGTAATAATCAAATCTGGAACAAAAATATGAAAGAGAAAAAAATTATTGAAGAAATCATAGTTTCCAAACTTAAAATGCTACACCTATTTTACTTTGATCAAATAAAAAGAAATTATTTTTAAAAAAATTGTACGTACTTATATCCTACTTCTCAATGATCAAAGATAAGCAAGAAATAAAAATTAAGAAAAGGGATGAAAAAAATTGGTGATTCAATAGATTTGAATAAAAATGAAAGATTATCTATATGGAGTATTAAAAATGAATTATGTATATTTGCATTTTGTAGCTTACACAAAAACATTAAGAACAAAAAATATAACCATAAACTATATTTCCAGCGTGAAACTATTCCTATCAAATTATGTTACTATTTTAAATCATCAATAACATATAGGTCCATTCCATAAAAAAAAATGTTTTTTGTTTTAATACTTGTATTTAAGTAATTAAATAAAACAGAATAACAAAATACACACAGCAACAAGAATTTTACTTACAGGATTAACATCCCAAATAATAACATTATTATCTTTAGATCCAGTAGCTAGCTTTGTTCCATCATTTGAGAAACGGCAGAACCAGACCTCATCACAGTGATCTTTGAGAATTTGAACAGTCTCACAAGGGAACTGTTCCCTACAGTGTTATTAAAAAAATGGAAAAATCTCATTAAGCCCACTGAGAAAGAATAAATTAATATTTAGAATTAATTGACCAAAATTATGAATGAAATAGCTTACTTTGTACAGGTATGATCAATAAGTAGGGAAACATTTTCCAGACTGCTTTCTGATTTTGAATTATGATAAGGACATCTGTCCTTTTGAAGCTCTACAGCTTGATGCAAAAGAGTCTGTAGCCTCCTTGGAGGTAACATAACTGAGGGTGGTAGGAACGCTAAAAATAAAAATGAATTTCTAAGTATGCACTTTTAAATTAGATTTTTTAAAAATCAAGTTAAGTATAAATAAATTCTAAATAATAAAAGTAGTTACGAAATGAGCTGAATGAGTTAATGAATGAGTTACGAAATGAGCTGAGACTTAATTCTGTATATTTTCAGCATGGAAGAAATTTAAACACACCTACCCCATAGTAGCAATGTTTTATTAAAAATTGTTTGAAACAATTATTGATGTTGTTAATAGTGTGACAATTATATTTAAACATTGAAATCCTTCTGAACAGGTACATATATACTTCACATTCAACTAAACTCAGTGATGCAACAGCCCATGAGGTTCAAGACCTCTACTGTGCCCATCTCAATATAAGTGACCTTGGGTGCTGAGGTGCATAAGCAGATGTTCCAGTCAGGTGGTTAATCTGATGCTAAACCCCTAGTTTTTTAGTTCCCAAGCAAGCCTGGTACTAATTTATTGACCCACTGAAGAAATGAAAGGTTGAATCGACCTTGCCCAGCCCGAGATTTGCACCTTAGACCTGTGGTATGGAAGATCGAAATGATACCACTCAGCCACTGGGCTTCACAATTTCACATTTACAAATATAGTCAAACGTGCATATTAAGAATCTCTATATCGCAAGTTTTTCTATACAGCGAACTTTTTCCTGGAACCCAGAACATTTCACGATTTTCTTCATAAAATAACCTCCCAATATAGCAAAGTGCATTTTTTATATAACAAATTTTTTTGTGATTTTTTTTTCTCCCTATTTTTAAAGTATAAAGGTTATTGCTTTAAAATTTGGTATTCCTCCAAATAGTTTATCAACTATTATAAAAAAAATCAAGATAAATTACAAAATTATGATTCATCGATTTCTTGTTCAAAACGTTTAAAGAACATGTGTCTATGAAGATGTTGACAAGGCAGTTTTTAAGTGGATATGTTACTGGCAAAGTATGAAATGCTGGCATTCTATAGAATGCCAGATGTTTTTAGGCAAAGTATGAAATAAGAGAATTATTTCATACTTTGCCTAGGCATTCTATAGAATGACTAAAGCTGTTTAGGCAAGGTATGAAATAAGGTCACACCTGCGATAAGGTTACTATATTAATGACGTACATTTCTAAAAAATACAAATGTTATTCTGACAAAATAATGAGAGTGCCATTAAAAATTATTCAAAATACATAAAGGAAAAAGAAAGTCATACCAAGCAAAATTTATGTTTTTCTTTTATTAAGGAAAACAGAATTTTCAAATAAAAAAATAAGAACTTAAAATTAATCTACTTATTGCAACGTCGTAGGCTTGAATGGCATTCTGAATTACATTTCATTACATTTTTCACACAAAGATCCTTCTTATTGTGCTACTTTGTTTTACACATACATTTGACGAATCCTTCGCCGCTTCATTGGAATGAGCAATTGTAACTGACAGATGAGGAATTTCATGGTCAAGAATATCTTTAATTCTAAGCAAGTTCTTAGGGCATAAAGTAAATTGTGATTTCTCATATGCTTCTTTTACAATTCCTTCAGAATGTCCAAGTCGATAGAAACCATTTTTCTCATTCGTTACAAGTGCCAATATATCGACATTCAGTAAAAAATCATAAATTTCCCAACAATGCCTTTTTTAAATAATTCTTCTGTTTTTTCTGTCAAGGTTCACAAAGTGGATGTACAGTTCAATATAGTAACGTTTTTGTATTTGGTTGAAAGTTCTGTCAGAATTCTATTGCGTCCTCCGTGTGTAATAGCCAAATGAGCTTCATGAAATACTTAAAATAACCCAGAATTCGTGATGTAAAGCTGTATAGAAGTACTTCCCCACCTTTATAGCCCCGTGGACCGGTTACTGTTTGAAAATTTTACCATGGCCCACTGAGGGTGGGAAGTTTATATTTTTAATTGTTTTGATTTAATTTTAATTGTAAAGGGTGTTTTTTTAGAGGTATAGAACTTTAAATTGCAATAAAACAACGATGTATTATTCGATTGACATGAATTTTTTTTTTATTCGAAAGATAATCTTGTGGCATTACATTTTAAATATGATTTCTGGCATAGGACTGCCACGGCTGGCTCGGATGTAGTCCAATCTGGACGTCCAATTTTCGATGACTTTTTCCAACATTTGTGGCTGTATATCGGCAATAACACGGCGAATGTTGTCTTCCAAATGGTCAAGCGTTAGTGGCTTATCCGCATAGACCAATGACTTTACATAACCCCACAAAAAATAGTTTAGCGGTGTTAAATCACAAGATCTTGGAGGCCAATTCACAAGTCCAAAACGTGAAATTAGGCGGTCACCAAACGTGTCTTTCAATAAATCGATTGGGGCACGAGCTGGGTGACATGTTGTGCCGTCTTGTTGGAACCACAGCTCCTGGACATCATGATTGTTCAATTCAGGAATGAAAAAGTTAGTAATCATGGCTCTATACCGATCACCATTGACTGTAACGTTGTGGCCTTCATCGTTTTTGAAGAAGGATTCCACCAGCCCATAAAGCGCACCAAACAGTCAGGTTTTCTGGATGTAACCGTGTTTCAATATACACTTGTGGATTAGCTTCACTCCAAATGCAGCAGTTTTGTTTGTTGACGTAGCCCTTCAACCAGAAGTGCGCTTCATCGCTAAACAAAATTCGCTTATGAAAATCGACCATTATTTTCGAAATAAAATTGCACAATTTGAAAGCGCTGTTCAGGCGTGAGTCTATTCATGATGAATTGCCAAACCAAACCGAGAATAAATCACTTGACAGCTGTTAAATCGGTCACCATCTTGGAAAGTAATGCCAACTTAAACTTCTATACCTGGAAAAAAAACACTCTGTATTTAAATATGCCTTCGGAATAAAATTTAGTTATTCCAAAAAATGAATATAAAGTGATTTTAGATGAAATATAAAGTGACTTCCATGGAAAGTCAAACAAACACTAGAGAAATACACTCCAGTAAATAAAATGGAAATAATTTAATACTTCTTGAGTGACCCAATACCATTTGATCCACGGACCGGTGGTTCAGAACCATTCTGTATAGTACTGACACCTTCTTTAACAGGTTACATGAGTTTACTTTTATTTTCACTCAATATCATATATAGCTATTCAGCAACCAATAAGCCCTGGATTCCTTTTTAGTAGTCTTTTTGGTTTTTTGTATATCAATTATTAACTTCTTTTATGTAGTTTCAATTTAAAAAATGGGGGTTTTTGTAGCCTTAACTCTAGTTTTCAGAAGCTCGTTGTCGAATAGTTGTTTCATGCCTATAGACCGGAGTCGGCAATCTTTTAGCTGTGGCGTGTCAAAAATCAATCTACCAATTAAGATTCAGCATGCCACACAGTAGGATATTTTTGAAACAGTTCTATTCCCGCGATAATGTGTGCAGAGCTAGAGAATAGAGTTCAATAATATAGATTTATAGCTTTATCACACATTCATTTTACATCAATTAAAAATATTTCCTAGCATAAAAATAAACAACATAAAATATAACTATTTCCTCAACAAAAAATTTTAAAAAACCGAATTGAAAATTTGGTTTTGAATTCGAAATTTACATAAATTATGCTTTTTAAACACATTTATTAAAATAAGAAATAAACAACGTAAAATATAAGTATTTCCCTTCATTACAGTTAAATAAAATTTTTAATGTGAACCTAGTGCTGCTTCGCTCTACTTTCAAATCGCAAAAAATGTGGTGTAATTTGTGACTTTCACTTTGATATGATTCTGAGCATTCAGTTGTTAAACAATTTCTTAGTGGACTCAAAATATTTTTCTTATGAGGAAAGATATTTTACTTAGTTATCTATACATATAAATAAAAATGAAGTGTCTGTTCGTAATTTGAAATTAACAGCTTTTTACAAAATGCATTTAAAAGTATATACGGTACTCATGAAAAAATCAATTTTTAAAACTTTTTGTCTGACTGTCTGTTTGTTCCAGCTAAACTCTGAAACGGCTGGACCAATTTTGACAAAACTTTTACTCGCAGATAGCTAATGTTATAAGGAATAACATTTAATTATAGAGGGAAAAAAAATTAGGGTTCTACGAGAAAATAAAACGAATGAAATGGAGAACAATATCCGTTTCAAATAGGGATTATTTTTATTCATTAGAGATTATTTTTAGTTAATAGGGATTGTCTTATTTCCTTCTGTCTCAACGTTTCTAGCAGTTATATCAAACTTTTTTGTTTGATTAGGTTACTGACATTCCCAATTTTTCCCCTTCATGTCTGAACTAATGATTTTAAACAGTCTTCACATCATCCACACTGTCAAAGGTCATGCATCTCTCTTACCCCTCGCTTGCGGTTTCGTTTGTGTTCCTTTCACCCTACCCAGTCCTCCCCCCATCGAGAGTGTCAAAGGTCACGCAACTCTCTCCCCACCCCCTGCTTGCAGATTCGTTTCACCCTACTGCTACTTAGACCTATTTTGAACTGTTGCATTCAACACTTATAATCATTTTAATGATTTCATTCTCTCTCAAGAACACTGAGAAACATCAATTTTTCCATAACATAGACAGCATTTAAACTTAAATTAGGAAGTTTATGGGTTTTACGTCATTTGACTTACTGAAAATAACTTTATCCTGCACAATATCTATACATATAAATAAAAATGAAGTGTCTGTTTGTAATTCGAAATTAACAACTTTTTACTAAATGCATTTAAAAGTATATACGGTACTCATATGAAAAAACCAATTTTAAAAATTTTTGTCTGTCTCTATTTGTTCCAGCTAATCTCTGAAACAGCTGCACCAATTTTGACGAAACTTTCCCTGGCAGATAGCTAATGTTATAAGAAGTAACCTAGGCTACTTTTATTTTTTTTTAAAAATTAAGGTTCCGCGGAAATAAAATTAAAACCTATGAACAACATCCAATTCAAATAGGGATTATTTTTATACAACAGGGATTATTTTATTTCACGAGCCTTCTGTCTCAACGATTTCTAGCAGTTATATTAAACCTTTTTGTTTGATTAGGTTGCTGCCACTTGTGACATTTCGCGTCCATGTCCTTTGATTCTCATGGTTTTACAGTCCTCACCCCATTGACAGTATCAAACGTCATGCGTCCCTCTCACACTTTGCTCAACAAAAATAAAGAAAAAAAAGTAAAACAAAAAGAAACATTGATTAACAAAGTAGAAGAATGACATTATACTTATAGCATAGGTATTTCTTTACGTGGAATATATAATTATTAAGTTTTCGTAAACTCTGCAAATTGAATAAACACTTTTTTGTTAAATTCCATGTGGACGAAGTCGTGGGTAACAGCTATTTAACATAAAATAAATGTATCAGAAAGTAATATTAACGTATTACACATCCAGATACAAATTATTTTAATGCGTTTATTACACAAAATTTGTAACAATGTGTTAACATTGCTGAGCAGAAGGAAGGTGTTTTCAAAAATCGATCCATATGAGAGTTATGGAGTGTTATAAGTAAAAAAAATCTTTTTTATCAGCTATTATATCTACAGACTTAAAATTTAGCAAACATGGTTTTTTTTTCATCTCAGATATGCAAAAAGCTTACTTTTTGTTGAATTTACAATTCACGTAAAATTAACTCATTAAAAACTTCTTTATCCTTCAGTCTGTATTATTTAAATTTTCAATTTACCCATGCAAAGAACGGGTAGTGTAGAACTAAAAACGGAAAAGCAGAATACATATGCAATTTTCTCTCTTCAAACAATTAAATATCTCCAGCTATGGCATTTAATAATTTACAAAAAAGCTGCATATTTACCTTTTGCATATTATCTAAAATATGCAAAAAACCTGCATATTTTAGAGTTATCTTTCAAATTTTTTCATAATTCCTTAATTGTCCAAATTCTCGAGATGTTTCTCAAATAAGATCTATTACAAATTTATGAAGTTCATTCAAAAGTGGACAAATTTGTCAAGTAGTGCTGAGTGACATTGATAATTGTACTGTGCGCCATAGGTTGTCTACCCCTGCTATAGACCATAACTCCTTCTCCAACACTACAACTTGCTTCTCCATTTTCATGCAGCACAGGAAAAAAACCAATTTTTTGCTGAACAAAGTTTAAGTAAAATTGAGTATTTGGACACTTCCAAACAAACCACAGTGTGCAACTGACAAATTCCGAGCCTGAGGTACGTGTTAAAAGTCTTGTGCCTTGTCATACAATATTTGAAACGAATCAGAAATGTATTTCATACTTTGCCAGTTTTTCATTAGGCATTCTATAGAATGCCTAGGCAATGTGTGAAATAAGAATCATTTCATACATTGCAGGCTAGTTTTAGGCCTCCTATGCAATGCCGGATTTCCTACTTTGCAATAACAGATAGACATAATGCAATATAAAAATGTTCCAATCTCTGAACCTTTCGTAATAGAGAATACTCTTCAATTTGAGAAGGCATTGAAATACAACAATTTCTAGGTACCAATGGAAGGCTAGAAAAATGTAAGAAAAGACACGGAAAAATATGCTTGATTTTTGGTGCATTGCAAAGATGTGAGGTGTATAATGAAATAAAGCCTTTTTTTTCAAACAAAAGTAACAAATTTTATGAGTAATTAAATTTAAGGATACTTGTGGCAATGTATGTTTAGAATTTCTGGTTATAAAATAATGTGTGTTTAAAATTACTTGTATGCTTTAAATTAGAAAATGTCCTTAAAAAATTCATTACTTTTAATATAAAATTATTTTCTTTTTGTTTTCCTAGCAGTTTTTCTTTCTTTCTTTCTTTTTTTTGATGGGCAAGAAATATAAAATAAATAGATATTAATTTACAAAAAGGTGTGAATAAATACTTTTTTATTATATTGTGCTTATGAATTTAAAATTTGTTTTATGTGGTTTATAATGTTGAAAGATGAACCTCTATATAATGGATTTTCCATATAATGAACTTTTTTTCAGGGTTTAGCGATTTCATTAAATAGAGGTCCAACTGTATATTAAATTACTTCTCTACTTTTATAGAAGAAACATACACATTCTTCAGATTTCTATTAAACAATTTTTTATAACACTGATCAAAAAGAGAACTTGCAGTCATCTTCATTCAAAATAACACTTGATATATTTGAATACCCATTAGGAAATTATTTTTCAACAGATTTTAGATAATCAGCAATCTTTTAGAATGACTATTGAAGACAGACTAAGTAACAAATAAGCTACTGCAACGGACCTACTTTTGAACCACAGTCAAGGGATGAGAAAAGCATCTGAAATTGTACCTCACTCTCCAAACTCCCACACCATGCCAAAGTGAGGATACTGGGCCTAGACAGATTTAATATGTATTATGCCCACTATGCAATGGATCATTAGTGAAATGGGAAATAAAACCCACAACTTAACAGAACAAACCAGCCATGAGCTTCCACACCATGACCCTTAGCTACTGTAGCCACAAATTTCTTTAGATTAACTATTCAACTATGTATAGGATATAAAAAGCTGCAGTGCAACACACATATAAATCTATTAAATACAATGATTTTAACTTATACATAAAAAAATTCATAGTTACAAATTAAGATTTCTTGAGAATTTTAATGTCTTAAAAATCTGCAAACGAATAAAATTTACATCTGCCATCTTATGTACTGCAGAAAATAAGAAGAAGAAAAATAATAAACATGATCTTAATTTAATACTTCCTGTTTTATTACTATTTATCTTCAACTAATTAGCGAGAAATCAACTATAGAGCTAATACCAACACACCAAAATAGAAAATAAAAATTTTGAACAACTTAAGAAAAGTTTTCAATACTACAAATTATTGATTTATTTTTCAAATAAATTATTAAATAAGAATTTTAAAAAAAAGATAATAGGAAGATTCCGAATAATAAATGTTTAAATATATCCCACCAATATCAACTTTTTAACAGTACAATATTTAATAGTTCTTAATAAATAAAGACTGAAATAGTTGGTTTGAATAGACTATTGATAGCAAAACTCATATAACACAATCAAATGATATGGCAAACTATTCTCTTAGGTTAACAGCACGTTCCAAGAGGATTTTGAGGTTTAATTAGATTTAAAATTCAGCCATTTCCATAATTCTGAATTTAAAATGAAAACTAAAGCACAGGAAAAACAAAGTTATTACTTACCAGATCCTATTTTGAAATTTTTCAAGGTAATTTTTATGTTCTTAGCTTATTTAATGTTGTATTTTTATATTAGCCACTTTCCTCAATTTTCCAATATAGTTTAAGCAATAAAAGCACAATATTTGTTGACATTGCTCTGAAAAATGCTTATTTGTTGAAATATTTAGAATTGAGAACACTTACGGAATGATTAGTTGCTGATAACAAAAATTTAGAGTCAAGAACACTTATGATATCATTTACTGGATAACAATCTTTAATAATAAAACCCACCATAATTATTTAGAAGTCACTCTTGAAAAGATACTTCCAAATCCAAAACACAGTTTAAATGTAATTAATAAGTTGACTTCTTTCAATAAAATTTCTTCATTTATTATTAACAAACAAAATGCATCAGCAGCACAGAAAAGTTTTCTCCTATATTGATACCCCTTTTTAAGAAGCATTAACTCATAATATTCATAACATGCTAAAAGATTACACAAATAGAATGAATTGAAAATTTCTCTGCATTTCACTAAAAGCAACAAAAACGCTTTTAGTGCTGAAACTCATAATTCTAAACCATAGTCAAGTGATGAGAGTAATGTATTTACCAGGGCACCCAATCTTCTAACTTCTACTGATGGAGCAACATGAGGACTTTAAGTCCTTAAATATTACATGTATTGATCCTACTACAAAAAAGTTGTTAAAATGACAACATGCTACTTTGTGATTATAGGTTTGGGTTATATATACATACAGAGTAAAAAAGGGTACATACATATTATACTGTCAACCAATTTTACCAAATCGAAAAACGTAACCAACTCTAAAGAACATCAACATCAAATCATAATTATCATTACTGCATTTGGAAATGCACTGGAAGGGATAACCACTATTAGGTGCATATCATTTGTATTTGGCGATTACTTTCAATTCAACAAAATTTATCAATGGTATAATATGTAAGTACCAAAAAGACAGAAAGAAAGACCTTTACTACGCTCACACTTTACAATCTTCATATTTTAATGTCAACACATACACAACTTTACTAAATTAATTATTAATCCAACTTAATGTAATCAACAAAATCAAACAATTTTAATCAATAATTAATATAACCTTGCATTTTTTCCATTAATTTCTGCCTTGAGAGAGCCCCTTTCCCTTCCCAGTGAGACATTTGTTTCAATTCCATGTTATCCTGGCACATCATATAGCTAAAAAAAAGTTCATGAAAATTTTATTCACACTTATATAGTAACTCTATAGATTATAAGTAATTAAAAAGTATCCTTAAAGTTAAAATGGTAATTGAATAAATTTTAAAATCTTAAAAAAATAATATTTAAAAAGAAAATTAAAATTTAATAAATTAATAAAGATAAAAAATTGAAGTGTGTATTATGAAAAAAAAAAAAACTTATAAAATTGGATACATTTTATGTTCAAACACAGTCTTTCATGCTAATTCTTCATTTTAAACAAGATGAAAGGTAATATATTAAACTTATAAATTAACCAGACATTTTTAATACCATAATAAAATTTTGTTTCAATAGAGCAAAGAGAGAGTATGTTTCTTTCTGAATAATGCAACAATAATTTTTAAACAAAAATAAAATGCAACTTTAAATTCTATTTAACTTTCAAGACAAAAATACACAAACAAAAACTTTTATGCAAAGAGCAGGTTTAACCAATTGAAATATATATATATTCATACTTTTTAAGAATCAGAACATAGGATTAAATTTTGAAAATGGATTCAAATTTTAATAAAATGTAGTATATATATACATGGTGAAAAACGTTTAACGCGAAAATGTTTTAAGACTAAATATCGGTTAACATGAAAATATACAACTGTCCTAGCAAACTACTGTGTTTTGTATGCATTTTTTTTTCATAACATAAAATGAAAATCACTCGACACGAAAAGATTTCCTTTCTGGAAAAAAACATAATATGGAAAACATCAGCTGAGAATCATCAGGTATATAATATACAGTATAGCTGGAAAACAGGCTAGGTTTAAGGAGTGTGCAAAATGAAAAAGATGTGGTTTTTTATATTTCATAAAAAGAAAACTAACTTGCCTGTGAAATAATCTTGGAAGAGCCTGTGTCATGAGACAAAGCTATCTAAGCTACTTTCACTCTCAATTCCTACAAACACGACACAAAAACATCTCATCTCTTATCACTTGGTGTTGGCGCATGCACGCCAACGTCATGTGCACAAATGCAAATATTCTTCCTTGCCACGCTGTGCCGGCAGATGAGAATTTTCTGTGGAACGAGCTAGACAAGAAATTTTCTCTTTAATACTCAGACGTGAGCATTAACATACGACTAATGCTCGAAGCTCACAATAAAAAATTAATTAAAATTTGCTGTGCTTGTAAATATCTTATATATGTTGTGTGGTTGAATAAAAAAGTAAAAAAATAAAAAAAGAATAGCTGGTCCGTCAATGAAACAAAAACAAACTAAAAATAAACATTCTGGTTCCACTTGTGCTAGGAGCGATCAGTGGACTATGGATATGCAAAACAGATTAAAAAGTACCTTGAAAGGTAAAATTAGCAGAATTGAAACGCTCATTAAAGTGCCAACGAAGAGACCAATTCGGTTGAAATAAAAGTAAAGCTAAAAAATGTGATAGCACTGCAAAAAAAAATATGGAGGAACTGTGCAACAACTATTATGCCATTCCAAATGTGAAAGATGCAGAATGAGCTGCCATCGATGAAGATCTCCATCTTCTTGAAGTCCACCTTGAGTCATTAGAGGTAAGAATTGAAACTATTCTTAATTCTTCTGGGGCAGTAATGAAAACAAATGATAATTTCGAAATAAAAACTAAAATACCTCCTTTAGTTTTACCCAAGTTCTCGGGAAAATATGAAGAATTTAGTTCATTTAAAATCCAATTTAACGATCTCATCACAAATAACATACTACTGAGTGAATCTCAGAAGCTATACTACCTCAGATCTTGTTTAACTTATGAAGTTAATTATTTATGCAGTAATTTTGATTCCTTATATGAATTTTTGGAAAATAGATACAAAAATGAACGATTAATAATCAATATTCATATTCAAAATATTTTGAAGCTTGAAAAAATACAAAGTGAAAATTCCACAGAAATTAGAAATATGATTGATTGCGTTCAAAAAAATTTACGAGCATTAAAAATACTTAAATATGAGCAAAATAAATTATCCGATGTTTTACTTATTAATATTCTAGTTGAAAAACTTGATGGAGAATCAAGAAGAAATTTTGAATTATCACATAAATCCAAAACCGGTCCTGCATTTCAAGAATTTATTAAATTCTTAGAACAACAGGAATCAGTTTTATTGTCTGTGTCCATTGATAGAAATCCTAAAGTGAACACAAATAAAATGTATGCCAACAATTCTAAGCCAAAAGCTTTCATAGTAAACGAAAATAAAAACAAAAATTGTATAGTATATAAAAAAGTCGCAACACCCAACATATAAATGTCCTACTTTTTTAAAATTCAGTATTGACGACAGACTGAAATTCATTCGCAAACACAAACTTTTTAATTTGCGCTTAAAATTAAACTATATTCAAATTAATTGCCTTTCCAAATACCCCGGGAGCAATATTTGTGTACTCGCAGAAAGAATGAGTAATTGCTTAGGAATAAAAAAGGAAAAAATAAAGACACCAGTATCCGGTTTAAATGGATTATCACAGAACATAAAATGGAAATTAAAAACAATTATTTCAAACGAAGATAGCAGTTTTGCTGAACCAGTCGATTTTTTTACTGTAGACAAAATAACTGAATTTACACCCTCCTCAAGTTTAGATATTTCCAATGTGGAAATTCCAAAGTTTTTAATGTTAGCTGAGAAATCGTTTTATGAAGCAAATGAAGTTCACTTTTTGATTAGCGCTGATATATTTTTTAAAGTTTTAAAACAGAATACGTATAAAGTAAATGAAGAGTTGTTTTTCAAAGAAAGCGAATTTGGGTGGATTGTGTGTGGTAAACTTAAAGAAAGACAAATTAATACACAAGGACAGTGTTTTTTAGTAAACAATGACTCTATTCAAGATACTTTAAAATTACTTTTTAATTTAGAGGGTTTGGGGATACGAGATGATCCAGTTTTTCATGAAAGGGATCAAGCTATAGAAATTTTTAAAGAAACTGTTGAATTCGAAAAAGGCCCTTATATCGTACAACTTCCCTTTAGAAAATCCTATAATGAATTATCTGATAATTATACCCTAGCTAAACAACGTTTCCAAAACTTATGGAGATTTGGTCATGATTCGGAATTATATCAGCAATACTGTGAAACCCTTCGCAATTACACAGAACAGGGTACTATAAAAGTTAAAATTGAAATTACAGATGAGTTAAAAAGACCTGTATATTATTTACCTCATCAGGCCATAAGAAAAGACAGTCGCTTAACATCAAAAACAAGAATTGTATTTAACGCTGGAAGTCATCAAAATAATGAACTCTTATTAAATTATTGTTTATGGCCAGGAATTAATTTAAATCCAAATCTCTTAAACATATTAATTAATTTTAGATTGAATGCAATGGCCTTTTGTTCTGATATTAAACAAGCTTTCTTACAAATTTGTCTTGTTAACAAACACAAAGATGCCGTTCGATTTCTCTGGAGTGATGACGAACCGTCGGTTCATAAAATGCCTAAACTACAGGTATACTGTTTTAATTAAGTAAATTTTGGTGGAAGTTCAAGTCCATTTCTTCTGGCAACCACGATTAGGCATCATATTGAGAAATATAAACATGAATTCCCTGACACTGTAGAACTTTTAGATAGAAGTTTCTACGTTGACAATCTTATTTCTGGTGGTAACAAATTTGAAGAAGCTCTTCAAACTTCACGAAAAGCAAAAAATATCATGGAAGCTGCTGGAATGGATCTAAGAAAATGGATTACTAATGATGCTAATTTAATGGAGCAATGAAAGAAAGAAAAATTTGATGCACATCCTGTACATGAAACTGTAAGTTTAGGAGCAAATGGAACAAAGGTCCTAGGACTATCATGGAACACTAATGAAGATTACTTGACTACAGACTCTAAAAGTCTAATGGAATTTGTTTTCTTAGATAAAAATAGGAAACGCTTCATACTGCAAGCAGTTGGAAAGATCTTTGACCCATTAGGGTTAATGTCTCCTTTCACCATTAGAATGAAATGTTTCCTTCAAGATCTCTGGAAAGAAGAAATTCAATGGGACGACCCTTTGCCAACACATATTGAAAAGGAATGGAAAAAATTGTGTGAGGAGCTACCCCACTTACGAAATCTAAAAATACCCCGACTAGTTCTAGATTCTACTTTGCTGGAAGATGATGTTGAGTTGCATAGCTTTGGCGACACCAGCAAAAAGGCATATGGCGCAGCCATATATTTGAGAACTAAGTCAAGGAATGGAATTTTTGTTAAAAACTTGTGACTTCAAAAAGCTGTGTAGAACCATTAAACTGTGTAACCCTGCCCAGACTAGAATTACTTGGAGCTCTAGTTGTTGCTCGCCTAGCATCTAAGGTGAAAAAGATCGTGAATCTTAAAAGATCCTGTTTACAATATCACTGGACTGATTCCAAAATAGTTCTGTTTCGCGGATAAAGGGTAACAAAACCCAATGGAAACAATTCGTTGCTAACTGAGTCAACGAAATAACCAGCCTAACAGATCCCCACTCATGGTACCATTGTGCTGGTAAGGAAAACCCAGCAGACTTCCTCTCTCGTGGACTCAGTGCTGACTGGTTGGTGTCAAATTCCAGGTGGTGGACAGGTGCAGAACTTCTTTCCGATTCTGAATTTCCTAAAATCTTTCAGCGAGTAATTCCTGAGTTAGACTACCTCACAGAACATGAGAAAGAGACTGTAGTTCAAGAAAGGAAAAAATTACCTGAAGCTGAGAGAAGTGAAGAGACTGTCTTGCTGAATAGCGATTCCTCTAGCATCCTTGATGAACTTTTAGAACTTTCTAATAATTATTTCAA
This sequence comes from Trichonephila clavipes, assembly GCA_019973935.1. Lineage (NCBI taxonomy): Eukaryota > Metazoa > Arthropoda > Arachnida > Araneae > Nephilidae > Trichonephila > Trichonephila clavipes. The sequence goes on along the minus strand of BMAU01019962.1, from coordinate 76,068 downwards.
AGTTATTAATATTTCAGTCTTATATTTTCAGATTCAACTACAACTGTAGGAATAAGTCTAAGACGGTTGGACCTCTAACTGTAGCCGAATTCAAGGAGTCAGAAATTAAATCGATTAAGCATGCTCAAAGACCTTTGTTTGATAAAAAAGAAATCCCAAGTAGTATTTCTAATTTATTTCCATTTTTAGATGGGGAAGGAACAGTTCCCGTAGGTGGAAGATTAGAAAATGCTTCTGTGCCATATCTCCATAAGCATCCTGTGAACTTACCAAAATGTTCAAAATTAAGTCAACTTTATTTTAGCAGCTTGCATACAAGACTCTTTCACGTTGGCCCACAGGGATTGTTAAATGCTGTACGACAAAAATTTTGGCCTTTGAGCGGTCCTAGCATCGCTTGTAAAACCACTCATCAATGTGTGACATGCTTCAAAAGCAGACCCATTCTCTCTTCACATATTATGGGTAATTTGCCCAGTGAAAGAGTAAACATATCGAGCCCATTTACTATTGCAGGACTTGATTTATGCGGTCCCTTTTTAGTCAAATATAAAAATCAGAGAAAGGGAACTCTAAATAAAGTGTACATTTGCGTTTGTATATGTTTTTCTACGAAAGACATCCATCTCAAGTTATTATCGGATCTCGCTTCCCATGCTTTGATAGCAACGTTTAAACGTTTTACTAGTAGATGGGGTAAATGCTCCAAAATTTACACAGATAACGCTAATTTCTTTGTAAAAAACTCAATATTAAAGAAATTTCATAAATTAATTTTCCGGATGAAAATTTAGCTAAATATTTCATGTCAGAAAATATTGATTGGAAATTTATACCTCCCAAGTCCCCTCTTGGGAGGCAGGTGTAAAATCTGTGAAGCACCATCTTAAAACAGCGATAGGAAATCTTCACTTCATCTTTGAATAATTTGAAAATATTATGATTCAGGTAGAGGGAATATTAAATTCGCGTCCGCTGACTCCCCTCAGTAGCGATGTGGATAACTTCGATGTTTTGACCCCTGGTCACTTTTGGTAGGGAGACCTATAACATTAATACCTGAGCCAAATTTAATAGATGTAAATGAAAATCATCTCAGTCGATGGGAAAAGATTACCAAAGTTGTGCAACACACATGGAAAAAATGGAAATCTGATTATTTGAATACACTGCTGCAAGCTAGATCGAAATAGATAACTGAAAAAAAATGACCTATTGATAGGTCAAATGGTTTTAATCAAAGAGTAGATTTCTTACCTATAAATACTTGGCCTTTAGGTCGAATCCTAGAAGTATATCATGGATCAAATGGAAAAGTGAGAGTTGTCAAGGTTAAAACTCAATCAGGAGAATTTAAAAGAGCTATTAGAAAAATAGCTGTTCTCCCAATTGATACTAAGTAAATTGTGTGTATACGTATTGCTATATTATATTTCATTTGTGTAAAATTGCTGATTTAATTTTATTATATTTAAATTGTTGTAATTACTGTATTCAATTATGTGCTAAGTTTATTGTGCTAATTATGTTATTTGTAAGTTCTTGCATGTGAACATGGCAAGGCCGGGCGGGATGTTGGTGCATACACGCCAACGTCATGCGCACAAATGCAAATATTCTTCCTTGCCACGCTGTGCCGGCGGATGAGAACTTTCTGAGGAACGAGCTAGACGAGAAATTTTCTCTTTAATACTCAGACATGAGCATTAATATAGGACAAATACTCGAAGCTCACAATAAAAAATTAATTAAAAATTGCTGCACTTGTAAATAGCTTATATATGTTGTGTGGTTGAATAAAAAAGTAAAAAAAGAAATAAGCGTAGTTGGTCCGCCAATGAAACAAACTAAAAATAAACACTTGGCTTTGAAATTCGATGATGAGTACATTGCAGTGTAAGTAAAAATCAGTGAGTTAGGTTCACATTTTTTTTCTATTTTAAAAAAAAAAATTTGTGAGCATAATGGCAAAGAGCTCAGGGGGAAAGCAAACTGCTATTCTGCTTAAAATAAAGATAGAGCTTCTTAAGGCTGTTGATCAAAAACAGAAGACAAAAACGAAAATCTGCAAAGATTTTGGAATTGCTAACTCTATTTTATCAATAATAATTAAAAAAAAAAAAGAGAGCAAATTTCACAAATGTTTGAATTGTTTTTATTAAATGCATGCACACACATATGTATGTACTCTAATAGACTAAAATTTGTTGAATATATGTTATCCTTTGCAATATCCTTTAACACGAAAAAGTACTTCAGCCTCCTCAGTTTCTTGTTAAGCGATTTTCACTGTATATTATATGTATATCAAACAACAAATTCATTTTTCTTGCTCTGATTACACAATTAAACAAAAATATAATTACACAACATGTATATAACATAAGATAATCATGTTCTTTACTGAAACTATTTTAAGGGGACACAATATGACTCAACTGACAACAAAAAAAATCAGTCAAAAAATCAAATCTAATTTTTTTTAGCCTAAATTATTCTTTATATACTTTTCCGTGACATCACAAAATTTGAAAGCTCTAAACTTAAAAAATGCAGAATTATGATAACTTTTACATTCGTTTTTATTCACCTCCCTATGGCAAATCAAAGCTTCAAACTGACTTATCTCAGAAAGATAAAATAACTAATTTGTCTTCATTTAAAATGCTAAGGCTTTTTTACTATTGTGCCTAAATGCTTTAAATTTTATTATTATTTTTTTACCTATTGCTAATAGTGCATATAACAAAAGTTGGCATGCATTTTTGAATCAAAGCAATACTTAATTTTTAAAAAATAATTGAACTCAGAATTTATACATTTTTTAAAGAATTTTCAATAAGCATTCATTAAAAGAAGTATTGTACGAATGCCAATCTTGTTATCGTAAAACCTGTACCAACTTTTGTTATACATAGTTTGAAGTACTTGTAAATCAAATTTCATGCATGTACGTCAATTTTTGTAGGAGTAGTAGCATTTTAAAATCCCTTCACAAATATAAAATTTTTTCCTCCAAAAATTAAATGGCTAGCTTTTTATGAAATTTTGAACGCAAAATCTGTTTTACATAGTATACACACATAGGAGGTAACCAAAAAAATTTTGAAAATCCTTAAATTAAATTTTTTTGAGTAAATCGTACCATGTCCCCTTAATGATTACGGAAATAATGAGAGATAATTTTTGCAAAATTATACACCTTACCTGCTGAGTTCATGAACTCTATTTGTGTTAAATCGTAAAGGAGTAAGTTCGTGTCTAAGACACTGAAGAGCTTCTAAAACATGACCATCTTCTAATAACTCCATATACTTCTGCTCAAGTAATAAAAATTTCATTTCCTACAAATAATGAAACAATGCAGGATAAATACTTTTTGAAGTGTGTATGATATATTTAAAATTTAAATAACTAATATAATAATATGCATTGAATAGAAGGAAATTATTTAATATCTGAAAAAAATTAAACAATTCTTGTATTTATTTATTTATTTTTTTGCATTAAAAATTATTACATTGTTTAAAGAATGTACAAAGAAATAGAAAATAAAAAAATATAATCAGACTCCGATTTACCAAATTCCTATACAACAAATTTTTCCAATGCCCTGATTATAATGAAGGCAAGAATCCTTATTTAACAAATAATAAACCCTGAATTAACAAATTATTTCAACAGGTGAAACAAAATTTATTTATTAGTTTGGATTACAAAAAATTGGATTTTTTTTTTTCAAATAATTTATTCATTTAGTAAGGAACAAAAAGACCTCTAGGAAGCAGCACATTTCAATGGAAACAATGCAGATTATTTATTAGACTTTGCAGGTGCAGATGAGCCCTGAATGTAATCCTTCGTGTGAGTTTTGAATAGGAGAGGAAATTCAAATTTTTATCTGAAATCATCAGTTACTATGTAATGCATTAAGTCATAAGACTACTTTTTTACACATTAGTAAAATCTTCTGCACTAATATGCATTAGCACTTTAAAAAAATACCCTTTCTACATATTAACCTAAGACAAGTAAATAAGACAACAGGAGGTTGCACAACAGCAGGAAAAAAATCCAACATTAAAATTAAGAAATATACTTTTGCCATGGAAATCATGATGCAGATTAGCATTAAAATGAATATAGTTAATAATCATTTAAAATAAAATTACTTGCATTATATTTGTTTTGCTGAATTGAAATTGATAAAAAAATTTGCAAACGTTTAATATAAGTTTTCCAAATATTCAGAATTCAATTTTTAAACATTTATATAAATTTGAAACAATAAAGATAAAATTAAAAATAAAGTATAAATTATATAATAAAATTAAATATAAACTATAAATTATATAAGTAGACATATAACAACTTACTACATCCAAATGAAAAAAAGTTTTATTTTTTACATCAAGTATAAATGAACGAACGTGAATATTACTACATAGAAAAATCATATATATAGATTCAACCATAAAATTAATAACCAAAACAAAAAAAAATCCAAGAAAATGCAATTAAATACTAAATGACAGCTAAATTTTCAAGAAAGGCAATTTTACTCTTAAATAATGGCATTTAAAAATATAAATTAGAAAAACATACAACAAGAGACTGTTGACTTTCCAAGAGCATTTTCAAATCCCCAAGATCCTTTTCAGCCTAAAAAAAGCAATTATTAAGAGTATTACATTTCATTGACTAATTATAACTATTTAATAATGTTAAAAAAGAAAAAAATCAAGATAAAAAACCCATCTTTTACACTGCTGGCCACAAAATTTGCAACACCAGGAAGGAAAACACAATCTGACGAACATCAAAATCACATGAAAGAAAGAAGGGTTGGAATATACAAATGATTAGTGTTTCAGCGCATTTAAAAGACGCAGGAAGGAGAAATAACATATGAAGCACTACATAAAAGAAAAGTTGTGAAGTGGATTTCTCATTCGGAAAGAAGTCAGGTCGCTCAGAATAATGCATTATGTCTCGTTTTAAAAGAAGAAATGCTTACCATCAGGGCCAGCACTAGGGGTGGGCAAGCAGGGCCCTCGCCGGGGCAGCAAACTGGCTGCAAAACTAACTAGTTTATGAAGAAAATAAACCAAGATTACCCAGGAGTTCTAAGAGTCAAAATAAAAATTCGAATAAAAAAATTTTAAAAATGTATGCAAAATATTTACGTTTTATATGGAGTCCTAGAGTTTTTAATTTTTTTAACAAGTATTAATTAGTATTTAAAGCCGTATTTCCCAACGCTGGTCCCATGGGGGAAGGGAGAGGCGACAAAGAAAAACTTCAGCATCTGGTTCCTTCACTTTCAACTAATTTTGTACAACTCTTGCTGCTTTGTATCCTTTACTCTCTTATTTTCTGGTCCCTCCCCACCCCACCCCATAATTACTGGCAATGTGCAAGTTGGTTCATTTAAATTTTATTCAAAATTTTTTCTCCCCCCACCCCATTTTTTCTATGGGTTGATTGATTGAATATTAACGCCGCACTGTTCAGCTACACGAGGGCTTTTGGCGACGGACCACGTAATTTTGAACCATGGTCAAGTGACGTGGACGACACCTGAACTGGCACCCCCCTCTCCTAACTACCACATCAAAGGGAGGACGTTTCAGCTCTCGACAGATTTAACGTGCATCGCTGCCCTACACGGCGGGTCTTTAGTGGTACTGGGCTCGAACCCGTGACAAAGCAAGCCACGGTCAGATACCTATACCACTCGGCTACCGCGGCCACATTTTTTCAAATTCCAAGATCTCCTTGTTTCGGGTCGTTTATTTTAGGATCAACCCAATTCTTTTCCACACCCACTTTCTGCGTCGATTGGTTTCGACCAATCAAAACGAAGCAAGCAGGGCAATTCTTCCATCGGTGAGCGGACTTCGTCTGCCACTGTTTTTCAGCAGATATGTTCTGCCCATCTTAATTATTTCATTCATTTATTAATTTTTCTCTTTCACTTTATGTCACCCCATTAATTCGGCTCTAAATTTATCAATTCTGATGAGGAGGTACGTCCCCCTTTTAGGGACAGGAACTCCGTAAATTACATGCCACTTGCTACTTGAATTCGGGTACTATTGAAAGAGATAGATTTTAGCAGATTAGTCTCAACAAAAGTGATGAAAAGCACGGTCAAGTTTTATGGAAAGAGGGGCAAAATGACCCTGAGAAAAATACCCTTTTCCGCAGAAAACTGAGGGAATCTTGTGTCAATTTGACTTTCGAACTAATTCTTTTAGCTTCCTGTGCTTATGCAGAAAAAACAAAGTCGAACAACAAAAAAGGTAACTATATTTTCATTTTTAAATTCTCTTTTAGATTTTTAAGGTTAAACCCCAGAAATTTTAATCTTTGCGTAAGATAAAGCGAAAAGAAAAAATTATTTTGCTGCATTTGTGATTTTTTTATTTTATTTATTTATTTCTAGTTTTATATACATAAATATAAATGTCATCAGTTTTGTAGAATATTTTCATGTTGATTAACATTTTTAAGTATGTGTGCTTTCATAGCTTGAATATACCGTAATCGTCTTAAAACATTTTTGATTGATATTGTTAGTCAAATGAAGAAACATTATTTGCCTCTCGTATAAAAATAACTTTTTTAGTCGCTTATAAAGGATGATGGTAGGTCATTTAAAATGCAAAACATTAATGAGTTTTTGAGTACATTCATTAATTATTTACCATACATAAAGAATCCTAACAGCAATAGCTCGAAATTGAAATACAACGTAGTTATATTTATTATGATGATTTTGTTTTGTAATCGTAATATATTGTGATAATTTTGTTTAGTAATATAAATGATCTAGTCTATAACTGCTAAATATTTAATTCATATTGCTTCAAAGTGTTAAAAGAATTTTCAAAGGGAAAAAAAGTTAATTTTACCTATATAGACACTTTTTTTTCTTTTTATTGAATGTAACATGTGAAATAAACATATAATTTTTCTAATCTATTCTAAGACTATTAGGATAGCCATATTATTTTGTAAGATTAAATTTTAAAAGCTTCGACTTTTTTTTTCATGTTATTGCCATTTTAAGAGGAATTTGCACGATACCTTTTTAATTAAGATCTTTTACACCAGTCATTCCCAAAGTGGTCTACATAGACCCCCCCCCAGGGGTCTATGATAACCTCCAAGGAGTTCACGTCAGCAAAAAAACAATTTGGTGTAAGTGGAGGTCCATGTGATATTAACTCTCATTAAACTAGATCATGACTTTAATTTCAAAAGATAATTTAATTAAGTGGAAACCAAATTTTACTTATTTAGCAGATTTATTTACTAAATTTAATGAGGTTAATTTGACTGTACAAGGTGACAGCATAATTTTTTTTAAAAAAAACAGGAACCATTTCAGCGTTTTTTCCCAGAGTTAAACTAAGGAAGTATAATACCAGAGGTCCGGAATTTTCTCAAATTAACCCAGACAATCTGTCAGCATGTTTTAACCTACGTTCCTCATTTAACTGCCTTTTATTCAGATTTTGAAACCAGGTTTGAGAACGCTTTGACTATGGTAATACCACAGCAGGCAATGAATTTATATGGTCATATCGAAAAAAAATGTCACACGACAACAGGAACTGATCATGATATGCACCAATGAAGATTTTTAAGTTTAGAAACTGATGAAAGTAATTTTGGCTTTAAAAAGGCAAACCTGTTATTTGTCCCGAATTATGGATTATCGTGAGGAAGTTTTTAACCATTTTTCCTAATAAGAAGGAGTTTCAGTGCAGTTGCCAATCTCCAAAACAAAAAAAAAAGTACACTACTAACAGAGGAGATTTAAGGTTAAACCTGACAAGATTGATACTAAATGTTGAAAATTTGTTAGTGTAGCTCCAGATTCATCCCTCTCATTAAAATCAATTGTATGTTGTTTGGTTATTTTATTTAACAGTTAGTTTATATATTAATTAACTTTTAATTTAAGTAACATATGCTTTTTAAACTTTAACTCTATGCTTCAGTAGTTATAAATTGAATTCTTTTAAAGTACTAGTAATAGTACTAGCTATCAAAAAGACATTTAAGTTGATAAATTTGCAAAAATTGGATATTAATTAAGCAGGGGTCTACCCCAAATCGAAAAACATGAGACAAAAAAGTTTGGGAACCTCTGTTTTACACGGACAATTTGAAGGAATATTTAATGCAGTATAATAATTAATTATGTGAGTAATTAATTATATACATTACATATATAATTAATCACATGTATAATTATGTGTATAATTAATTATAAAAATACATACAAAATGTATAATATCTTTAAAATATTGTAAAACATTCTGAATGCTACTAATAAAGTTCCTCAAAATGCATATTTCGAAAAATTTAAAAATTGAGTTAATAAATTATCTGCAGTTTAATATGAAGAAATTTTAAGAAAATATTTAAAAGACGAAGATTTTTTTTAAACCAAAAAAAATACAAAATTTTTTTAAAAATACAAATATTTTTAAAAAATACAAACATTTAATGCAAAAACACCATTTAGATAAATTGCAAAATTTCAGGTGTGAATTTTAAATTTCAAAAGATAATTATTAAATAGATAATTAATTTGAATATATAGTGATATCAAACTAACACAGAATTAGCAGCCCTAAAAAGCAAACAACAATGACTTTAAGCCTAAATAACTTCCAAAGCATTTTTAAAATTAAGTTTCAATCTTATTAAAATATGTTTTCAATGTGATTAATATATAAAGGCTTTAAATCTCAATCGTTTAATTGCTACGAATACAAATATAAAATACTTGGAATTCCTATTTCAATATATCAAAAAAGTTTCAGAACATAATTACTCATCCAATACATAAACGAGAGGCTCTTAATCAGTGTTCTGTAGAACAATGGTGCACTAAAAACTAATAAGTCGGTGGTATCAGTTTGCAATAGTTTTTATATTTACTGTTTCATTTTACTATTATATTTCTCAAAAAAACCTTCAAAATGTATTTTTCGTGATTGTGAAAAGGTTTAAAAGCGTTAGTATGTATATTTAAGAAAAAATCTAGTAATAATAGATTCCACACAATCTATAGCAATATTTAAAGTCTTTAAAAAAGGCAACAAAAGGATGTCAATATTATGACAGAAATAAAAAGCAACAGAAAAAGGATTTAATTAAAGTTTTATTGTTACAGAACAATAATTAATGTGAAAGGATATAGGTACTATTTTTTTGCTTGTTCCTAGTATAAAACTATTTAATTAAAGTGAAAGGAAAATGTGCATTACAGAATTAAAAATATGAATAACACAATTTATAAAATAGATACGTGATTTCAAACAAAATTGTTGGGAAAGCCAAAGATACATTAAAACCACCAAGGTATAAAGTAGGAGGGACATACAATGCTTTACTTGCTGTTTGTAATAACTCGGAGATTGGCAACTCTATAAAGGCTTCTGGACTATTAAGGTGTGTTAAACAATTTAAGCCAGTGATACTCGACCTGCAGCCTACATGTGGCCCGCAGGTCTTTTCTGAGTGGCCCGGTCATGGCCCATTGCACTAAGAAATTCAATGTTAGAGAACAATGTGCTAAAAATTACGCAAGGAATTATTTTAATCAAGCAATTAAATATATCAATTTTGTAATCTGTTTTTTTAATAGTTGAATGTAAGTAAGAAATTGATAAAAGGAAATAGAAATTATCCCATAACTATAAAAAAGTCAAAAATAAATGTTTGTGTGTGCGTGTTTGATAGAAGAGTTAATATAGTATTAACATAAAAGTCAAAAATTAGTTTTACAAATTTTGTCAAAGTTGCTTTGGTCTTATAGTGTGTCTTTTCCATTATCCGCATGTTGCAGCCCACATGAAATAACTGTCATGTGTATGCGGCCCATGTGAAATACCTATCATGTCTTTACAGCCCGGCGGTAACAAAGGTTGAGTACCTCTGATTTAAGCTCTTATGCTGCATTGTAATTTGGTACAATATCTTAAATTGTATCAATCTTATAAGTAAGCTCTTGCAGATAAAAGACTATGATTTACCATCTGCTATTGAGCTCTTGAAAAGTTGTAAAGATTTTTTCAAGGATCTTAGATTGGACACAGCCTTTAATGAAATGCTTTGCGATGCTTGAGAACTCACCAACGAAACTGACATACCAGCTAATTTTGAGCTCCCCAAGCCACATCATAGAGTTTGAGTGAGTGAGTGAATATTAACGTCGCACTGTTCAGTTGCACGAGGGCTTTTGGCGACTGACCACATAATTTTGAATCATGGTCAAGTGACATGGACGACACCTGTGAGCTGGCATCCCCCTCTCCTAACTGCCACACCGTTTCAGCTCTTGACAGATTTAACATGCCATAGAGTTCGAAGAAGAAATGTTAATTTCGACTATGAAGCACAAGGTGATCCGATAGACAATCCTACTCTGAAATATAAGGCAGAGTTTTATTTTCTCACATTAGATAAAGCTACAAATGCACTTGAATCCAGGTTTGATTTGATCAATACCCACAGCAACTATTTCCAATTTTTATACAATATTTGTGGTTTAAAATATACTCCTTAAAATAACGAACTAAAGTATTGTAAAGATCTAGAAACAGTGTTGACTGATAGGAATTCACCAGATATAAACGCGCTGAACCTAGCAGACGAGATAGCAGCGGTTTTGGCTTTGCTAAATAAAAAAGACAGTCCAATCGAGATTTCAAAATTCAGATCGAACCTGAATTCTGCTTCAAGGATATTGCTTACTCTCCCAATAAGTGTGGCAAGTGGAGAAAGGATTAATTAAAAATTAAAATTAATTAAAAAGTTTTTACTCTCCAGTACTAACCGAGGATCGGCTAAACGGCTTGACAACAATAGCCATTGAACAAAGTTTTTTACTCTCGTTTTAAGTGTATTTTTAATATGTAATAAAGTTTTAATATTTAGTAGTTCTATAATTTGTTTTTAGTATTTTTAATACCTGCATTTTTTAACTATATACACTATATATATATATATATATAGAAATGACTCTTCTTTTTTTCCTGTGCAACCCTAATTTATTTTAATTTAGTGCCAAAAATATAAATTAATAATTTTTTTTGTTAATTAGAACTTCAACAATACTGATAGCAATTTTTTTGCTGACGTTTTATTTTACCATTAAGCATAGGAAAGGTTTAGGTTATATCATTTAATTCTTGTTATAAACGGGAGAGGCATTTTACCTCTTTGCCCGGGGCGGCAAAACTGCTAGCGCCGGCCCTGTTTCCAGCAAGTATCGGAATTTGATAGAGGAAGGATCATTGCCTATCTAAAGTGTTGATTATCGTTCCATAATATTACCCATCACACCAATCGAAATCCAATCACTGTCTGTGAATATGAAATCAAAGGGTTGCTGAGAGACCACTGAATGACATGCAGGATTCCCACACCCTGCCATGAAATATCATACAACCACATCACAGACCATAAGTCAGGGTATGGGCATGTTTGCAACACTCCCAGTATCCACTCGTACGGAGCGAAAACGTTTATAGTAATGTGGACTGTCCGTATGCTGACCATTACTTCAGTTACCCTAGACTATTCAGCATACAAAGATGTCTCAGGTGCACCAAACAAGAAAGCTAGATAATGTCATCTTTTCAGGCAAGTCCAGGTTCTGTGTGCAGTATTCTGATGGCCGTATATATGTCTGGAGGCTCCAACAAGACCAATCGTCACCTGCTTGCAATCAATACAGGCATTGGCACCTGCACCTGGAGTGATGGTTTGGGCAACTATTGGGTAAATGACACTCACATCTCCAGTTCATATTGCTGGTAATTTGAACTCAGATTGGTGCATTTCTGACATCTTATGTCTAGTGGTTGTGCCCTATTGTTGAGGCCTGCCAAACGCCCTCTACCAACAAGATAATGCAGACCACATACCACACATTGTATTCTGACCTTTCTCTATACACAGGGTATTCAGTTGTTACCCTGGCCTTCACGATCTCCATATCTGTCACCCATTTCAAACATCTGGTCTAGGGTTGCTGAGAGACTGTCCTACCATCCCTCTCCAGCTAATATGGTTGATGAAGTGTGGCATAGACTTGAAGCAGCCTAGAATGAGTTGCCCGTTTCTGTCATCCAAGCCTAATTTGACTCCATGCCTAACCAGGTAAGGGCTGTTTTAGCTGCAAGGGGTGACAACTGTTTCTACAAATTTTGCTCACCCATAAGCCCCCAAACTTCTTGTAAATTTAAGCATTTTGTCTTCATGCCATACTGTTTATGTACAATAAATATCTATTTTGCATTTCCTTTCCTTCATAGCGTTTCAATTTTAATGGTCAGCAATATAAATGGAAGATAAGTCCAAATTAAAAGCCAGCTGAAAGATTCAAAAATAAATTTCAAAAAAGATAGAATGATAAATAATACAAATTCAATTTGAATTATAAATTCAAACAGTAAATGACATTTTATCTAATTTTTCCAAAAAAGTTGAACAAATATAGGCAATACAATTTTCAACCAGCATTTTAAGAATTTAGACTATTAAAATTCGAAAGTAAACAAACATATCTATGTGAGGCTATCTTCGCATGAACTGCTAAACAAAGTAATCTGCCGGAGGAGCCAAAAGATGGGAAATGATCCAAGGTTAAAATAATTAGTTAAAAATATATTGATTAAAAACATTAAAATACATGATTTATCTACCCTGTAAGCCATTTATCGAGCAGAGACACCAAAAGATGGCAACGGAGAAAATTTCAGACATTTTCACCATTTTTAAAAATGTCATTTTATCCATTTTGAAATTTGACAAAAAACAATTCCGGAATCAGACAGACAGTTTATTTTGCAAGGCTATTTTTGTCAAAATAAAAAAAAATTTGCGATTTTTTCTAAAAGGAGTAATTTTTTACCTATTTTCAGAACTGGAATTTTCCAATTACTCTGTATGTTTTTCTCATAGTTGTGATCAATTAAGCTTGTCTTGAAAAATGCATGCTTTGGTTTTTTAGAACAGATGATTTAAAAAATCCAATTCTAAAAAACTACTCAAAAATCGACATAACCCTTTAACACACAGTGGTATCTCTCCGAAACCACCATTTTCTAAAAAATACCTCTAAACGCGCAGTGGTATTTGAATGAAACCAATGGTTCTACAGATATCTTTTATCTTTCATAAAAGACACTAGATGTCAGCACTATACAAGAAACTCATCTTTCTGTGAGAAAAATGCATTGTTTTAAAAACCTTTTTTTAACACTTTCAAAAAAAGTTTTTTTTAGTAAATAAAAACAGATAAATATTCAAAGTAAGTTATGTACATTTTTGCGGCATATGCTGTTCAAAGCATAACTAACTTTTAGAATGATAAATTATAAAAAGAACTGCCTCATAATAAGTCATCTAAGTAGTGGTTTCACAGATATACCACCGCGCGTTTAGAACATGAAAACTGTCCGACTTGTAGCCCACACGCGTAAGAGATATTTCTCCTTGTTTTTCTTTTTTCTGACTCAGGCAGTAAAGTAACTAATAATTTATGGGGGTTTTGCCTTTGCTTTGGGGGAGAGGATTTTGTTTATATTGAATATTAGAGATGTTTTTCTCGAATGGAAGTTTTTCCTCCACTCATTTACGTTCTTTTTATACTGAAGAGAGGTCGAATTTTATGGATGGTGAATATATGTTTTAATATAGCTCATAGTATTTCTTTTAATATTATTTTTGTTTACCTCTTTCAATTAAATTTGATAATATTTAATCTTTTGAAGATAATTTTTATCAGTATTATTGCATGTTTTAATAATTTAATAATAAAGAAACAATGGAAAATCTGGCTATTGAAGATGATTTCAATCTCTTGTAGTTATATTTTGTAATATTTAACATTTAAAATGTAATTCTAATACTTAATATTGCATGTTTTAGCAAATTTATTACAAAATATATAAAGTATAATCTTACTAATCTGGTCCAAATCATATATTGTTCATCCGAGAATTATGTCATAAGTGTGCGGTGGTACTCCTGTGAAACCACTTCCCCCCTCGGGAGGGAATGTACTGTAATTTTTTTTAAAGGTATTTTCTCTGTTCTTAGGTTCTATGCATTGCATTTATTAATTTTATTTTGAAAAATTCAGCGAATTTATTTTTCAATGCGTCAAAGGGTTAAATATTTAATTCCATTGTAATTGTAAATAATCACACAAAATTTATGTGCCACGTGTGCACTTTTATTATCCGTATACTGGCCGAAAATTGAAAAATTTACTTAGTGTTTTTCATCTAATACGATTTTTTTACGAGTATTCATTTTGCAATTCTTTCCTTACAATTTTTTTTAAAAAGAGATTACAGTTGTTTTTTATTGATGCAAGAAATTCTAAAGCTTTAACTCAGAAATTACGCTACCTGTCCCCCGGAAACAAAATTGAAAACTTCATGGAAGGCTCTGTTCCAAAAAGCACACACAAATAAAAGCAAATGATACAAATTGGCATGGAAGCGTAACAAGATAGACCGAAATGTTACCTCAAAAACCTGTTTCTAGCCAAACTGGAATTTCTGGCGTTGCTATTTCAACTGTGATTTAAAAATAAATACTTTTAACATGCGATTTAAATTGAAATACGTCCTTAAAATCACAATTTTTATAATGTATTGCATTTTTTACAAATTTCTTTGGATTTCCTTCAGTTTAAATTTCAAAACAAGATAGAACTATTTTTTAAGCCGATTGGTACATTTTTTATCTTTTCGAATGTTGCCAAGTTAAAGTGAAATGGAATATATTATTTCTTAAAAAAAAATAAAAGAACTTTGTAATTTTGAATTTTTTTATTTTTCTGCCTTTTTTATACATAGCTATTTTTAAAAAATTAGGCATTACTTAGAGGGAAAAATTAGGTTCATTATACGCACAGGTATCCTGAATAGAAGCATAAAAATTTTGAAAATGCGTAGTGCAAAAAGTTTTTTTTAAGTATAACTAAATTTTTTTAAAAATATGCTTTTGCGAACAAGTGAAAAGACTAAAAAAACTGTTTTCACAGATTATACACTGGATTAATATTTGTCAGCCTAGCCAAGTGACATTTTATTCATTCTCTTTAAGTTACAAAAGCATTCCCCCTTTGTTCTGCCTGAACATGAACATAATTTTGCATCCATATTTTAGCATAGAAAGACATTCATCTCGCAAGCCAAAAGCCTCACTTTTTGTCTATTTACTATGAGGCACTATCTGTTATCCTTCATCATCAACATTTGCTACTAGAACTCATAGAGAATTCATGCAAAACTAAAATTTCTACATCTATTAACAAAAAACTTTAAAATTTGTTTATTACTTAAAATTTTTTGCCATGTAATTGTCATTTCTGTTTTACAAGAAAACAGCCAGAAAATTTAAATTTGGAACAAGAGAAAGTATTTTTCAATGAACAAACCCTATTGATTTCTCAGGACCAGTAAAAAATTGACACATTTGAAATAATTAATGTAATAAAAATATAGAGTAAAATCAATTTTTGTGTCATTTTTAAACTATACCTAACAAAACATAAGAGTTTCATAACAGAAATTCATCAAAATTACAAGATAATCAAGCATAATTTTTTCAAAAAATATCAACTTTAAAAAAATGCAATACCAGCTGGATTAAATTTAACCTTCAATCTAATGGCAAGTAACTGAAAAAGTTATATGCTTCCTAGAATAATTTTTTAAAAATGTTTTCCAATGTTGTGTTCAGTTTCACTGAGTTAACTATAAGATTATTGATTTCTTTAAGTATAAAGTTTTACCTTGTCAGTTTCTCTTTACTTTATATCTGTAATTATTAAAGCAACATTATCACTAATAATAAAATACAGAATAAAAAAAATATACAATTTCATATCACTGGAAAAATTTAAAAATACCATGCAATGGATGCTTTTAAATAATCAAGACAATCAATTATCAATTGCTTTTGTTAAACATATACACCACGAATTTACTTCAATAAATTAGAAATAAAGAAATAAACACTTTTAAACAATATAAAAACCACAGCGTGAAAATCAAAAAGTAAATTTTGGAGAATATCTAAGGATTTGTGTGTGTTTTGGACTGTTGTTTTCCCCTTTTACTTTGAGTAGCTCACATGTACACAAAGCAAGATAATTTAAATATAAACTATAATACACAATACTTGCAGTTTTAGAAACTTTAACAAATATGATGAAAAATAATGAAAAGAATAAAAATGTAAGGGATATCAAAAAAATAGGGATACTTTATTTCATAAAAAAAATATATTTTACTCACCAAATTTTTAAAAAGAAGCTTTTGCATGTAAAAATATTTGATCTTTGTACGTTAAAAAGTATGTATAGATTGCAAAGGAAGCTAATTTTAAATCCAAAATGCAGATGGGTAGAGGGAACAAATAAAAAATGTAAAAAATTACCAATAAAAAATACTATAAAAATGCAGATGTTTTTCTTTTGAGGGAAAGTATTATTTAAATAATTTTAAAAAAACGTTTTGGAACAAAACAGTTTTAACCTTTGATTTCTTATATAACTTCAAGATATAAAATATTAATACAATTTTTAACACATACAACAAATATTTAAGTACAGAAAACATAATTTACCTGCACCCAATCGCCTTCTACAACATGAGTTTGAAATCTGGCTGCAGATGGGTGATCTAACCTGCACCCAGATTCTTTCATCAACTGTTCTGCTGTACGGCTGAAATATTTAAATAAAATGTGTGAAACATATATAAGCATTATAATTACAAAAGCTTTCAATAAAAATTACAACAGAAAATGTGCACATAAGTGTAATTAGCAACTCTACTAGAAATGGAAATTCTGACTATGAATAAGCATTCTTACCCAAGTAAATCAGGAATAATTAAAAAATAATCAATTTGAATTTAAGAAACATATCAAATTTTAAGATGCATTAATTAATTTTAATTAATTCAAATTAATTTTAATAAAACAGTGAGAGAAAATATCCCAAATAGTTATACTGCCATATTATTATTCATAGTTCCAAATTTTACATTACAGAAACACTAATGTGATACATAAAATTTTTACAAAAAATAAAATACAGCATTGGTAAAACATTATTCAATAATGTATTTGAAAAGTTCTGGAAGACAATTCTCTCTGGAATGTTTTACTTCAAATGAAGCCCCAAGGTTATATTCAAAAGTTACAAGCACACACACACAACAAATATTCTAAGCATACAATTAATTTTTGAGCTCTCATTCTTCTACTGAATAAAAGGCCCATGAGGCTTCAGAAAATTTATTGACTTGTGTTGTAGTCCCTTCTTTCGAATAATAATTTTTCCATATGATGTTCTACACAAATCAAAATATGAATAATTATAAGCAAAAGATAAAAGTTTGCAATATTCCATGACAACCCTATGAAGACATCACAATATCATGGGGAGTTCCACCACACACTTTAGGAGCCCCAAATCAAGACTGTTCCCTTGAAATCATGTGTGTATATATTGTAGGACGTCTAAAGACTTCTTGAAGCCCTGGGACCCTATGCAAAAGTAGGCCCCGGGCCCATACACAAATATAGGCCCCACCTATAACACTTAAAAGTATATAGAGAGTACATAGCACATACATCATCAAATACTCATACAAACAATAACCCAAAACAAATAAATGTGCATGACATACAAATCCATTTAACTGACTGCTGCCATTAGACTGAATGAATAATGATGGTGTATGGTGGTAAGCCTAGGTCTACACATGAACAGCGGTCATAACATGTAACCAGATGCCAAATCGTCTGAAATACCCAGTTTTTCGGAAAATAAAACCAAAGAAAATATTTGCCCGTTAAAATTATTGGAATCATGATTTTATTAAGGCTGAGTCAAGAACGAGAACAAGGCCCCCCTTATTGTACACCTATGCATTTATTTTTAAAGTTTTTATTTTGAAAAATTTAATACCTTAATAAAATTCTAAATTAACAAATATATTCAGTAAAAACATAAAACCCCATCTAATTGACAATTTTAAGATCATTTGGTCCAAAGATATTTTTATGAGGGATATATAAGGATTTTAGAATACCTTAAAAAGAAAATAAACTTTAAATGGTTAATTTGTGAGCCATAAATTAGAGATTCCCCTAATTTTCAAGATCTGCCTTCAATTTCATTTTTTCACTGTTTTAGAAATTTCTTATTCTTTTAGAATTAATTATTAGGCACAGATATTTTTAACTATACATTAATTTACAACCACTGCCATTACTATTTTTCATCTGACATTACAACCCATTTTTTATTGAAGTGATTCTTGCATCAGTAATAGTTAAAAGTTCTGATTTGCTCGCACTGTTTTACTATTTTTAACCATTACTATTAACTTTTTAACCATTACTATTAACCATTTACTATTTTTTTGAATGTTTTTTTAATACAATTATTTAATTTTTTTATATCAAAATAAAGCTTAAACATTTTTTAAATTTCTAACTTAAAATATTACTTATTTTCTTGTGTATATCAGTTAAACATAAAATGTAAACATATTTATGTTTACATAATTATGTACTTACATTATTATGTGAATATATTTGTACAATTATATTCACAAAAGGAATAATTGTGAAGACTATGAAGATATGACAATCCAATGTTTTGAATTTCACTTTTCTTATTACATTCTAATTAAACTAAACTCAGAGGCACAACAGCTCATGAGGGCCAAGGCCTGCTGTATTTATCTCAGTTTTGGTGACCTTGGGCACTGAGGTGCATGAGCAGATGTTCCGGTCAGGTGGTCAATCTGACGCAGAGCATTCCAGTGTTTAGTTCTCAAGCAAGGCTTGATACTCCTTTATCGACCCACTGGAGGGATGAAAGGCTGAGTTGGCCTTACCCAGCCCGGGATTTGAACCCAAACCTGAGGCGAGGAAGCATGACACGCTACCACTTGGCCACTGGTTTTTTTATATTACATTCTATTAGCAGACAATATATCCTCTACCTTAGTGCTTTCCAACCTTTTTATAGCTGCAAAATGGTCAATGTTTGATAATTTTACTATGGCCAGCTGAGGATGGGTTGTTGATTGTTTGCATTGTAGATTGTTTTGATTCAGTAATTTTAATTTAATTGTATTTAAATACGCCTTCAGAATAAAATACAGTTACACCAAAAAATAAATATAAAGTGATTTTCATGGAAAGTCACATAAACCCAAGAGAAATACATCACAGTAAATAAAATGGAAATAATTTAATGTTGCTTGGGCAGCTCGGTACCATTTGATCCACTGATGGATACTGGTCTGCGGCCCGGGAACCATTGCTCCACCTGATTCTATATGTAAAAAATTCATTAAAATTTCTATCAGTTTCTGAAGAATGGAAAATTAGGAATTTAAAAACCCCCAATTTTCCAAAAGCTTAAATAACATCTTTTAAAAACTACTTTCAGATAGTTTTGAACTTTTTTCTCCTAAAATTTTTGTGTAAATTGTGTATTTTCATTTCCTGCTCCCTTTCCCCCCTTTTTAAATCAATTTTATGGTCATTTCGCTCCCCCCTCTTAAATATCACCTTTCTCTAAATTCATGTCAATTTCTATTGTACCATGGTTGCAATTAAGTACACTGTTGTTACATATATATATATCCATCTTGTTTTTCCTCATAATTAAACATTATATTCACATTCAGAAAATGTTCATTTCTTTTATGTAACTAGTGTACAAAAACAGTAATTTAAATACAGGTATTTCAAAAGGAATTGAGAAAGAAAGCACAATCCAGTGGCATACACAAAGATGGGGTTTGGGGGTTCAAATCCCTCCCACAGACCAAGAGATTTTTAATTCTTAGCATAAAGATTGAAGCCAAGTGGCTGAATGGTTAGTGCATCATGCTTCCACACCACAGGTCTGAGGTTCAAACCCCTGGTTGGGTAAGGTTGACTCAGCCTTTCATTTCTTCAGTGGGTCGATAGATGAGTACCAAGCTTGCTTGGGAGCTTAACACAGGGAGGTTTCACATTAGACAGACCACCTTACCAGAACACCTGCTCATGCACCTCGGGGCCTAAGATCAGGTATAATGAGCTGGGCACAGCAGGCCCTGGCCCACATGGGCTATTGCGCCATTGAGTTAAGCGTTAAGATTACGACTTGGTTCTTCTATGCTGAACTTTTTTAAATGTAACCCCTCCCATGAAAGTAGTTTATGTATGCCACTGGCACAATTCGTAAAATGTTTTTATGGAGTGATTCTCTTTATTTTTTTAATTTTTTCAAAACTCATTAAGTCCTAAAAAATACAATGAATCTACAAATATCCCAAGACTTCAGATAATTTAAAAAATTAATCTTAAAAATGTATACAAGCATGAAAGTAACATTTTCTACATGCTGATTTCCTAATTTAAAATACAATATAAAAGAAATAATTAATACCTTGCAACTCATTTAATGTAAAGTAAAGTTTCACATACAAAATTTCTCTTTATTATATCTGCCTTTAAATATATAAAAAATAAGAATTTGTTCATATTATATATAAATTTCAAGAGAAATGTCGACTCTTCCAAGATACTGGTAATCTCTTCAATTCAAAAAGTACATAAATATGCATTAAAAAAAGAACTTGTGTATTAAAAAGTTCTTTTCTTTAAAATATCCAACATATTTAGAATTATTACATGAATAATAATTCATTTCAACTAACAATTATTTTGACATTTAATGCATTTATAAAATAACAAAATTGATAAATTAAAAGAAAAAAATACTTAAACAATGTGAAAACTTAAGGTTGCTTCAGTCTTTCATGAAATTTAATTTACATACTTACAAATTTAACATTTTAAAAATTTAGAAAGTCTACAGAAAATTATGTTTTTAAATTAATAAAACTTTTATAAAATATTTTAGACTACATTTTACTCATAATATAAAAACTTGTGCATGCCTACATATGTATTTTTAATCGATAGTACTTTAAGATTCAAATTATCTTTACAACCTTAAACAAAGATGAAAGCAAGATTTCTTATAAGTTGTAATAATATTCCAGTCATTCAAATACCTCTGTTTTTACAAAGTTTAAAATCTTTATTTCTTTCCATAAGAATCTTTATCATAAAATGATTCTTATTGAGAACTCTGTTTCTCTACATGAATTTTCCCAGACACAAAACAATCTGAGAGAGTAGTAAAATGAGTTTTATTCCCTCTTTTTTTTTCTGCCTCTTCTTACTTAATTACATCAGTTCTTAAATATGTAGAGTAAGTAGCACGTAGTAGAGTAGAGTTACATTGACTTTTCACAACAATGCTCAATTTAGATTAGTGAAACATCCATTTTAAATGGTAGTAATTTATAAAGATCTGTATTAAGTAGCCTAGTCATTTTTTTGCAGTTGTTTTGAGTCCTTTTATGTTGTGTGATTACAAAAGAAGAAGAAATGACAGATGTAAAATATAGTAATATACTAAAGATAGCCATTTTAAACCAATAAAAGAATATTTTTAATTATATAATACGATTTTCAACAAATTTCATTAAAAAATATTAATCAAAATATTTATATTAAAAAATTTAATAAAATAAACTACTTTAATAATTTTTCAAGAAAAACAAATAACATATACTACAAGATGGAAAAATCATTTTAATAAATACTATTCAAGTTGATTAAATTTTTTTAAAAATATTTTTTGCAGTGCAATTAACAGATGTCAATTGACATACGGTAACAAATATTTTTCAAAAACAGTGCAAGCAAATCAGAACTTTTAACTATTATTGATGCAAGAATCACTTCAATAAAAAATGGGTTGTAATGTCAGATGACATAGTATGTAATTTTTCCCAGAATCAAATGAGTAGAATCATTCAAAAATATATATGAAGACCAATATTTCACTATCAGTAAAGAATCAGGTTGGAAGTAGATAAGAATTTATTCAATGCTGTATTAAAAAAACTTTGAAAATTAAATTTCTAAGAATTTATCTTATTATAAATTAAATGAAATGTGAGTTTTAGTACATAAACATTATTGGATGGAGAAAATAAAAAACATTTATATCACCTTTAAACTATTATCTACATGAATTTAACTTTATATATATAAAATCAAGCAAAAACATTACAACTTACAATTACATTTGCCTGATAAAAAGTATTTACAATAACCTCATTAAGAAAATAAAGAAAAGATGGCAATATATCTATCCATATTTTTAAAAAGCAATATATCTATCCATATTTTAAAAAGAAGAAAAACTCAACAGTCCCCTTCATAATATCGTAATTAATTTAATCAATACAAGAGAATAGTTTTTGAAAAAAGTAATTGGTATAACAAATTGTTATCCTTCAAAATAATAAAAACCCAACAAAAACAAACAAAATATCTTGCTTCAATGAAAACTTTAAAAGATTATGAATAGGATTTGTAGAAGATAAATAAAAATCCTTTCTTACAATATTCGAATAAAGAAATAACACTTATAATTATCAACTTTAATCATAAGAATAGTGAAATTTTATTCAGAAAATTATTCTTTCAATATTTTTTATTTTTGTCAATTCAAAATTATGTGTGTGTGGTAGTATATTTTATTTATTTTGATGATGCATAACAATTTTGGAATAGTTAAGAGCAGGAATAAAAAGGAAAGAATGGAATAAACGGGCAAAAATCTTCGGAAGGGTTATTGTTTATTACGCAAGTTTCTCAACTTTCTTTTTTTGCTTTGTTTTCCCTTTAAAGTTGCTATACGCAATGAAATCCTTTACGTTTAATAGGAAATTTAATTTTCATCAACTATAAAATTATATAAACATCGATTTTTCCCCTTAAGTTGTCAAGGATACATAACTGAAATCGCAACACACAAAGTTTATTTCTGATCATAAAAAGAATTTGCAACGACTATTTTGATCTGAAGAGATGGATGTTGCGTTTGGATTGTCATTAAGAATCATAATTTGCAACAATGCAACGTCAAATATTCAAGCATGTTAGTTGGAAATCAATTGTTTACATTTGTTATTTTAAGCATGTGTAACGCAGGATCTCATCAAACAATGACAGAGAGAAAGAATTAACATTTTCTCCCAAAACGAGTTCGATTACACGGATTTTTTGGGGGGCAACGCGAAGATTGCACATCTGCGATGTTGAAATTTTGTGAAAAGATACCTACTTTAAACCCAGTCCACGAAGATGCTGACCAATTAATCGTATAATGTCCTGATCCGTTTGAGATCTTATCTTTGTGGATATCGTCTTATGAACGTCTCCATTAATTTCCACATTGTCTTCAAAGGAACAAGTACCATTTTGCAATTCATTACTAGTAGAAGCTGTTTCACCATTATAACAACCATTACTGGCTTGCATGTTACTATTGACTGCAGAAAGACGCTGCTTTTTCAAGGGTGGGGGAGATACTCCACCGTCGTCGGAATCTGCACTCGATGCCAGGCTTGCTAGAAATGCGACTTTTTTAAATTCCAGTTTAATTCTGATTCTAATCCTTAAGCGATATCCATCAAGATATCATTAAATATCTCATCCGTCGCGCTCACTAATACACGGACACCACCATCAACTTTTGTAAACATAGCCAATAGCAAAATCGCAGCTGGTAGCTTCTCTGTCGAATTGTGACGTCATGAAAATGGAGTTGTGGGATTTTGGATAAGCGTTTTTTCATTGTCTGCTATTTTATTACTATGATTATTGATTTCAAAATTAATATTGATAAAGCGGGTTCTAATGATTCAAGAACTTTCGTTTTAATACTCAATAATATTTAAATGTTTTTGAATATTCGCATTAATTTTAAAAAATTAAGACAAAATATTTATAAAAGGGCAAACAATGAGAAGCAGACTAAATTTTTTCGACCAATCATAAAAAAACTTGAATCAAAATTCATTACAAAAAAAAGAGAAATATTTCTAAAAAAATTCAGGTTTACTAATTTTTAAAGACATATTTTTAGGGGGGGAAATTGAAAACATTTTCAGAAACAAATAATATAAGGCAGAAAAAAATATTTCATTCATAAAGTTTTAAAAAGTATTCAAAATTATCAAATAAAATTTTTCTATGTTTAAAAAGAAAGAACCCAAGCAAAATCCGGACAATATCGGTCCTTTATTTGAATGTAGTACATGATAATTCTGAAGCTTGTGAACATTTACGACAAATATTGAAACGGAAGATGTGATTATGCAGAGAAGTGATGGCAGTTTCCGGTACATGACAAAATTGGGGGGGTCAATAAATTTGTTGTTTATTTTATAAAAATAAGCAGTCTTTATTTTTATGGATGACTCTCGTACCAGTATATTTGTATAAATATATATATAAATGGGAAGACTTCCCAAAAAGAGATTGAAGATTTCTACCCTCCAAATCCTCTTATCTAGCCAACTGTGGATTTCCAATGTATACTTTCTAGAGGCATACTCTAAATTTGTTTTAACCAGGAGTGATATGATCTGCTGGGAGAATCTCTCTGCATAGTAATACATTATTTTCTAGATATTCAGAAAATCCCTTGTAAGAGAGAATCCTTGTACACACGTAATATATATATAGGGTGTTTTTTTAGAGGTATAGAACTTTAAATTGCAATAAAACAACGATGTATTATTCGATTGACATGAATTTTTTTTATTCGAAAGATAATCTTGTGGCATTACATTTTAAATATGATTTCTGGCATATGACTGCCACGGCTGGCTCGGATGTAGTCCAATCTGGACGTCCAATTTTCGATGACTTTTTTCCAACAGCTCAAGTCCACAACTTGGTGAAGTTTGTGGCCGTATATCGGCAATAACACGGCGAATGTTGTCTTCCAAATGGTCAAGCGTTTGTGGCTTATCCGCATAGACTAATGACTTTACATAGCCCCACAGAAAATAGTCTAGCGGTGTTAAATCACAAGATCTTGGAGGCCAATTCACAGGTCCAAAACGTGAAATTAGGCGGTCACCAAACGTGTCTTTGAATAAATCGATTGGGGCACGAGCTGTTTGACATGTTGCGCCGTCTTGTTAGAAACACATCTCCTGGACATCATGATTGTTCTATTCAGGAATGAAAAAGTTAGTAATCATGGCTCTATACCGATCATCATTGACTGTAACGATGTGGCCTTCATCCTTTTTGAAGAAGGATTCCACCAGCCCATAAAGCGCACCAAACAGTCAGTTTTTCTGGATGTAACGGTGTTTCGACATACACTTGTGGATTAGCTTCACTCCAAATGCGGCAGTTTTGTTTGTTGACGTAGCCATTCAACCAGAAGTGCGCTTCATCGCTAAACAAATTTCGCTTATGAAAATAGGGAACAACGGCAATCTCGTTTTGGGCCCATTCGACGAATCTACGCCTTGCTTGATGATCG
Source organism: Trichonephila clavipes (assembly GCA_019973935.1). NCBI lineage: Eukaryota > Metazoa > Arthropoda > Arachnida > Araneae > Nephilidae > Trichonephila > Trichonephila clavipes. The sequence continues at coordinate 50,573 of BMAU01019962.1, read as the reverse complement.
TTTTGATGAATTGCCATACCAAACTGAGAATAAATAACTTGACAGCTGTTAAATCGGTCGCCATCTTGGAAAGTAATGCCAACTTAAACTTCTATACCTGGAAAAAAACACTCTTTATATATATATATATATATATATATATATGAGCAATTGGGCATATATATATATATATATATAGTTTGCTTTGAAGAGTCGTTATGTTGAGTTGTAACTGCGCTGCACCTGTCACTTGTTATATATATATATATAAAAGTTCTTCCTTTTAAGTTGCCTTGGGAAATATCGTATTTAAATACTAATTCAGGGGTAGAGCTACCTCCGTGTCAGCCTTATCAATGATACGAGACCCTCGAGCCACAGGTGCTACAATATGTGTAAGTTAAAAATCGTTAAATGTTAAGGGGACCCAGGAAAGGTCCTCCAATTAATTTTGAAACGGGGCCCATTCAGAACTAGCTGTGCCTGTGTATAAATTCCATTGAACTCATCTTCATAGTTATAACATACATATAAAAAAATTAGTGAAATTTTTTTCTATTTTTCCTCTTTCCCCTGAAATAATTGATGGTCTGACTCTTAATTGAAAATAAATAAATAAATAAAACTGCTTCTTACTCCAGTAATCCTGATTAAGAACTTATGAATTAAGATATACGAAGTTATAGCGTATTCAAAGCGGTTGTTTTTCAAAAAAACCTTTTGAAAGTGAGATTTCTATTGTAATCGCTCTTTACTTCATCCATCAAAAGCATCGCGCAATATAAAAATTCAAAAACCAATCAGATTATGCTAACAAAAAAAATGAATAAACTTGATATTTTTAAATTACAGAACAATTTTTATTTACTTTTTCAAAACAATAATACATGTTTCACCAAAGTTTATTTCATTAAAAATACTTATTTGATAGAAAAAAACTAATAATTTAAAAAATAAGCACCTTTATACCTGTGATCGTTGAATGACGGTCTTTATGAAAACATCACTTGATTTTGAAACACTACCATCACCAACTTCTCATATATCCCGTACATAGTCAGGTTAAGCTCTAACGAATCCAGCAATGTAAAACAATAAATTTTTGCTGTAAAAGAATTATTGAAACAAGTAAAATTTCAAGTGCATAACAAGTAAGCACTTCCCAGTCACTTCAGTTGCATTTCTCCTCAGTGTACAGAGCACATTTTATTTCATTTTTAAAAAAACGAATCGATGAATTTTCCTTTCATAACTATACTATTTAATTTTGAATTTCATGTAGAAAGATCACTTATACTACTATTTTTTCATGTTAGAAATTTGAAATCGGTAGTTACTTCAATTAAAGAAGCTGAAATGATTAATATTTGCGATGTGTGTTTGTGCTAAGTTTGAATTCTGAATTCCAGTTTCTATAAATCTGGAATTTTATCTTCTTTGAAAGGATAATTTTCATGATTTTTTTTTATCTTTCTTTCTTTCGTCCAACTCGTGCCTTTTTCAAACGACTTTAATGTGTTGATTTCTTTTTGCTCCTTTATTGATTTATATCCCATCTTGGAGAAAGAGTAAAATAGAAGTGGTGTACAACAGTTAATTAAATTAACAATTTGTAGCATTTTTCACAATATTCTTGATCGTCGATTTGAGAATACAACCTTTTATCTTCAGGGGTGAAGTGAGCATTGATTCTACTGCTTATTAAATGTGATATCTTTCTTCTCTCTCTCTTCTCTTCATCCCTTAGGAAGATAAAGTTATACTGTCCACCAAAAGTTAAGGTACATCCTGTTATTTATTCATTTTTTTGTGACTAAATTGAAAATAAACGAATATAGAAGTAAAAATTTCAGCAGGAATTTCCAGCAGTTTTCTGTTGAATGCAGCGCTTAAATTCGCATGTTTAAAACAAACCTATTTTACAAGAAAGAAAGCATTCTTGGTAGAAAAATCAATTCTCAGAGAAAGTACAATAACACAGTTTTATGTGAAAAACTGTCAATGAAACATTATAAAAATGGGTCCCAATAAGAAATGTTCCCTCCACCCCGCAACTGCAATTATTGGTGGCATCGCATTTCCAAGCTGCAAATTAAGTTAGTGGACATTGAATGGGAAGCGATGAGTAGACTAGGGGTAATCTTGGTTCCAGCTCACGTACCCCAATCTTAAAGAAGGACTTAAAAATGTACCTTCCTAAGTAGTCTCAAACATATTCTATCGGATTCAGGTCTGGAGATTGTGATGGCCTTTCCATTCACTCCAAATCGTAATACTCAAGATAGTGCTCAACAAACACAGTTCCGTGAGTTCACTCATTATCATACACCAAAATGAGTTAATTACCAATTACAGTTGGACATGGGTGAACATATCTATCAAGGATTTCGTCCGAATATTTCACACCAGTCAGAGTTCCTACAAGGAACACATAGCGGTCAGTATGACCAGCGAGAAAGAAATCTGTCCAGACCATGATTCCACTTTATCTATAACTGAGTCTTTCAGCATTGTTGGATTGCTTATAACCTGTCCGTTGTTCCCATCAGATCAGCAGACACCCTAAATTGTCCTTAAGTGTGAACTTGGACTCGACTCTGTGAAAAGTACAGAAACTCATTGCTGTCTGGTCTAGAAAACATGTCCAATATAAAGGGGCTCATTTTTGTTGTTGCTTCAGAAGAAAATACACAGAAGGTCGTCATGCATATAGACCTACATTGAAAAGACATCTTTGCACCGTAGTAACTGAAATTGTCATTCCTAATGCGAAAAAATAAAGAGCTGCGGTGCAAAAATGCTTCTTCTTTTCTCCCTTCAAGACGAAAGAGCTAGAAAACAATCTTCTTCGCATGTTGTAACTCGTAGTGGATTTGATAAAACTCTTTTAGATACATAATCTTAAATTCAAACTGATCCTATAGTCGTAGGATCATAATACATGACATAATGAGACGTTCAAGCAGAATCAGCTTGGGATAGTTCCATTTCCCTCTATCCTATCACCAGTCACCTTAATGAACAGGATAAATTACTTTTTGTTTAGCGTTGCTATACTCTCTTGGACTTTTTCAACAGAATTACCTAAGACTATCGATGAGCAACAGTCATGCACAAAAAGTATACATTAAGAAGCGAAAGTTTGAGTTTTGCACATTTTCCCTCTCCTAAAAATGTCATTCTTTTAAAAATAAAAGTGTATTCTTTTGTTTTTTAAAGGGTTTTCACAGTTTGTTACTATCTCATTCATAAATAATAGGAATTTTATTGTTACCACCATTATTTTAAAGTTAAGCTTCTGAAAAACATTTAGTACTTAACTTTTATAGACCGGGGGTATTTTCCAAGTGTCTTGAATTAATTTAATTTTGCCATTACCTATTTTTCGTTCATCGAAAGTTATGTGAAAAGTTTCAACTGGTTTATATGTACACTCATGTCCATAGATTAAGGATAATTCAGAATCACACAGAAATTGAACTCTAAAATAAAAATTTCACCAGTAGAATTATCACACACATCTTGAAGAATATGCAAATTACAGGAAACCACCAGATGGCGCGGATAGTACGTCACAATGACGAGAGTGTAAGAGAAGAGTATATAAGGAATGGTGGCAAAGAAGTAAAATTGTTCACAAGCGCTTTAAAAGCCTTTCAGTGCAATAACCGCATAGTTATGGCACAAAGGAAGCATTTGGATGATTTTTTACGTGGTAGAATTATTGGACTGGAATGTGGACGTGCCTGGCTGGAAGTATCCGAGGAACTTGGAATCGCCCAGAGTGTCATCTCTAGGCTTTGGCAACGATTCCAAGATGATGGTAATGTGAGTAGATGTTACAGCACAGGTCGCCCCCGAGTTACAACGCCGAATGAGGACCGGTATTTGGCAGTTACTGCTAAAGAAACAGACGGAACACAGCATCAGACCTGTCTCGTCAGCTCTCTTCAGCTACCGGTACGACCGTTTCAAGGCAGACCGTGTACAGACGCTTAGGGCACATTGGTCTATATGCTTGTAGGCCTGTCAGATGTACTCCACTTACCGCAACTCACTGACACCGGCGATTAACCTGGAGTAGAGAGTATGCATTGTGGACACCACAACAGTGGTCTTGTGTGATGTTTTCCGACGAATTCAGGTTTAGTTTGTAGTCTGATTCTCGCCGGACTTTAATATGGAGAGCACCAGGTACCCGTTACCACCAAGAGAACACCATTGAACGACACCGTTACGGTGGTATAGGATGGCTCGCGCGTTTGGGGAGGAATTATTCTTGGTTCCAAAACTGACCTGCATGTTCAGAGTGTAACGTTGACGGGCCACATCTATCGGGATGTCATTCTGGAACAACATGTACGTTTGTTTCGGGGCGCCGTGGGTGCTGAATTTCTGTTTATGGATGACAACGCTCGTCCTCACCGTGCAAACATTGTAGACGAATGCCTTCAATCTGAGGATATCACCCGTATGGATTGGCCAGCATACTCACCGGACTTGAATCCTATAGAGCATGTGTGGGATGTGCTTGGCCGACGAATTGCAGCCCGTCAACCCCCTCCCACCTGTCTATCGGAACTTCGGAGAGCACTGCTTGATGAGTGGTGTAATATTCCCCAAGATCAGATTGATAATTTGATACTCAGCATGCGTAGGCGTTGTAAGGCCTGTATTGCATCGTTCGGGAGACATACTCCGTATTAACCATCATACTAACCATGTTATACTGTTTTTTGTAAATAGGTTCTTTTTTGAAATTTGCTCCAGGGAGTAAAAATCGCAATTTTTATTAATTATGCCAAACATATAGCATCTTTTTTGCTCTTTACCTTGTTTAATAAATAAACTTTACAAATAAGTCAAATTTGTTTTGCTTCTGTCTCTTTCTTTGCCTGAATTTCATTATCCTTAATTTATGGATATGAGTGTAAATTTCATAATCCCTAATATTATATTGCGTATATAACCATTATACCTTTAATCATGCTTGGGGAAAGTTTAACTCATTTAATTTTGGGGGAAGAGGAACAAATACTAAATAACTAACAGTTATTGAATTCTTTACACGGATTGAACAGTACCATACCACAATTCTAAATGACTCTTAGGTTTATTTTTTGCTCGGATAATGATCCTTAATCGTGAACGTAAGGAAATAATACTTCTGGCTAAAATTTCTCGAATTAGATTGATTTAATAAGCGTCGCATTGCATCAAAAGTGTAACTAATAACTTTATTTGCAATACCATTTTTATAAGATGTCGTGACATTAGTTCGTACGTGCAAAATTCGGTGATAGTAAAGAAGATTTTAAAATATTTAACAGTATTGCATCTCCCATTATTAGTTCTAACGCGTTTTAAATTTCTTTCTAATTGTTTCTCAACCATTACAAAGAGATTTAGTTGCGTAAACCAGATTTGCACGAGTTATATCGATTGATGCAGGACATTTTTGATAAGTAAAAGAGCTAGGTTTTGAAAGATTTGATTGTAGTCAATGTGAAATTTATTTGCAACGTACTAAAAAGAAGAAATGAATAAATAAAATGCCAAATGTGCCGAAGCTGTTATCGGGAAAACAAAACAGCAATAAATTCGGCAGTTTGTTAAAATAATTTTGTTCGATGTTATACCACAATATCAAAAGAATAAATAATTATAGTGAAAGTACTGTTAGGCGCTGTGACAAAGCCGATCACTTCCCACGGTCACCTCACCCTTGCCGCCAAAGTTGCGGAAATTCCAGTCTATTCATTAATTCCTGAAAGGAAGTTCGGAACTTGGTCCTCGACGTCACAAGAGACGCATCAACAATGTGTTTTGTTTGCTCCCGATCCGGTGATGGCAGCGCGTCTGGAAACACACAATGTGTACCCAGACATCGGCGCCCGTGGGGGCTTGAGCTGGAATATGTCGAAACGGATGGGAGCGCGTGAGTGACAAAAGTTCAAAAGAGCCGAGTCCGATAGGGGCGGAAATGAAAAAAACATCTGTGGATATAAGGGAAGTGAGAGGGTCAGGAGGAGAAAAGAAGAGGGAGGGTGCTGCGTTGAAGCCCCTGGCAGCGATAAAAGATTGTTTTTTGGAGGGTGCTGGTGTGAGCCCTCCCAGCGATACCAGTTTTTTTTTAGGGAGAGCGGTTGTGAATCTCCTCCCGAAGAGACTGATTTTTTGAGGGAGACCTAGTGAGATGCCTTCTGCAGAATCCGTATTTGGACCTATGAACTCTCCCGACTCGGTGGGGAATCTGTGATGGAAGCTACCCATCTTAATTCTAATTCTTTGTGATGTGATAACTTCAGATTAAGTGTTAAAAATAAATAGTTGTAACTCAGAGCTGTGCAAAGTCATTACAGCGCCAACCTGTTTTATCAATTCGTGTTTCATCTTTCGAGAATTAGCGTGCTTTTAAAATCATCAATTCAGACAAAAAACGAGAGAAGCAGGTTTTTTTCTTCTCATCTAAGTTCTAAAGATTTTGAGAAACAAAATATCAAAAGGCTGAGCTCCGTTTTTTACGATTCATCAATACATTTTGGTTTAGATTTGCGTCAGCCTTTAGCGTAGGTCACTGGACGGCCGCCGAACTAAATAAATAATTTGCGGATGCATGAGTTTTAAATTTTTTGAGCGCGGGAAATATCAATATACTTATAATGAAGTTCGGCAACTTTTAACCAAAATGTGAAAGAATAAAATCCCATGAAATCTCAAAAAAGACAGAAGAAAAACACGAACAAAAAATAATTATTTATCCACTATTTTAAGGGAAATTTTTGTTTAATCCTTAAGTCCAAATACGGATAATGATGCCAGGAATATAGAATTTTAGTGCGATTATACTTTGAGAAATCAAGAGGTTAAATATTTATATTGAATTTCGAGTAAAAATTGTAACAAATAAGTGTTGAGAATTCAATTTTTGAAATTACTCGTTTGAAAAGAGCAAATTGTGCATTTTTCTTAGGTTGTAAACACGGTAGATCACGATGATGAAAAAAGATACGAAGTGGCTGAAACATTCCTTCAGTTGAAATGCGTCAAAATTATCTCATTTTTTTTTAAATTCGTAAAAAATAAAAAAAAAATATGTTATTTTGTAAAAAAAAATACTTTTTTTGGGAAAATGAAAGTTCTATTCGATTCCGAATTTATTTTTCATCAAACTAAAGTACGGAGGGAAGGATGGCAGTGTTCAAACAACAATGAAAAAATGGAAATCTTTGTCAGCAGTGGCACACACAAGGGAGGGGGTCCGCCCCCCCCCCCCAAAAGCCCTTGATATTTTTTCCGATTGATTATTATTCTAAGTATATAGTACGAAAAATTTAATTATTTGTTATTAATGATTAATTTTATTAATTAATGCTAATTATTTATTCATTAATTAGTTTTTTACTGTATTTTGTTCCCGAAAATCGACAAAATCAAAAGGAGCATGATACAAGAACGGTGAACTTTCGACCCCGAACTCTCCCCCCTTGAAAAATTCCTGTGTGCGCTACTGTTGTCAGGTCCTCCTTCTGTACGCATACCATAGTGTGAAACGGTTGAGCTGTAAGAGTGGCACGCGAAGACTTATTTAAAAAAATTCGAAAAGATAACAATAGATACTAATTTTTGTACTGTTTTATTGAAAGATAGTTGCCTGAGACAAAACATAAAAATTTATTTATAAATACTTTTATTTGAAAATTCTAATAGAAAATTATAATGCAGACAACACTCCTTCATTGTTGTGTGCATTGGTTTCCAAAGAAAGTATAATCGTAAAATTCTGGAATTTGAGAGCGCGTGTTTTTATACTTGGAAGAAAACGATGAACTGCCCAATGAATGTTTGTTTCTCAAGAATGAAGATAGGCTTTGATATTTAGCTTTCCTTACCTATACTATAGACAATTAAATAACTTAAATTAAGCCGTGGGTAGCCTAGTGGTTAGAGCATCGAACTCCGGACCGGAAGGCCTGGGTTCGATGCCCGTACCGCCAAATATCCTCGGAGTACGTACTCGTTAAATAAGTGGGTCCGAAAGTCTTGTGGGCTGAATTACGAGTGCACGGAACTGGAGGAAATTTCCCTCCACTTTAGTTCCATGCCCAATTGTGGAGGTGGAGATAGATGGTGGCGCCATCTATCGTAATGTTCTATCTTCTCTTCGGGAATTTCACCGAGCTAAATCGTACTGTCACCTGTATGGTGCTAAAGCCAACGATAGGTTACATCTAGCCCATTGCCACGATGAATTTTGGGGCCACAATCTGACTATGTCAGACTGGTGGCATGAGCAATAACAACATAACTTAAATTTAAGATTACAAGAGGAAAATATAGTTCTTTTTTCTAATCCTGATTGATCATATATTTTCTTGTGTCAACACACTTTTTCTTTTTTTTACCTCGATTTTGAAGAAAAAAGATAAATTGATGCACACCTAAAACAACCTACTTTGTTAGCATCTTCGAGAACTAATCCTGATGTAGATGAGATATAACCCAGTAAAAAATCTACACACAAATTGAAAAACTATATTATTTAGAATTAAATTTTTCTGGGGTTACTCATTTTTATTTTATTCCTAACCTAGCTGATTGAAACTGAAATAAAAAATTAACAGTAAAAATTAAGTTTGGACTTTTTTTGTCTTATTTATTATATATTTTTTAAATTTCCACTATTTAGACTTGCGTAAAATATGCGCTCTTTGCACAAAATTTCTATAATAAGCCTGTAACATTTTTTTTACCTTTTCATATTCTTTTGTTTGCTGGAAAGGTTTAAAGGGGCACGCATAATTTTTTAAAATCAGATAGTGACACTCTTCCCAAAAAGGTTGCCCCCTGCTCTATACGATAAATGACATCACAGGAGAAAGCCAATCATTCATTTTGACGTTTTAATTAAGACATTTTAAACAATACAAATATAGGAATTATTATGGATAAAGTGGGTTCCTTGGATCATTTCCAATAATTTGGTACTTTCGTTACGTTTCTGCGTTCAGCGTCTCGTGAGAAGATAGTATCACATACTTCAATTGTGTAGATTTTAAATTTTACAACTTTGGATTTTTGCTTCAAGAGATATATCCCAATCCCTTCTGAGAATTCTTCTATCCTTGATACAGAATATATGGCTTGTAGCAATTTCTACAGAATTGCTCAAGACATCCATATGTATTTGTTTTAAAGGATATAAAATTTTTAATTTAGATTTCTTTGCAAAAAAAATGGTAGGAGAATTTCTCATGGTTCCAATATTAGATGCAGTGGGAAATTCTTTAAAGCTGTTTTCGCCATATACCAAAGAGCGAAGAGCGTGAACTTAACGCGGAGCACATTTTCAAACAGAAAACTGCCTCAATTTTTATAAAAATTTGTGACATTGTAACTCATGCATTTATTTATAATATAGTGTTTTTAAAATTTAAATATTTTTCATAAATCATTAGTTTTTCCTTTTAACATGTAAAGAGATAGCTCCTTTAGCATTACGGGATAGAAGAAAAAACGCGAAACACATTTTATAAAAGAAAAAATGTCAACACAAATAAAAATGTGTAGTTTGATAAATAAGTGATTCTCTACAAGATAGTGAAGCCAGAATTTAATATTAATGTTCGAATACTTTTGTATCTGAAAAAATAGTCCTAGTTTGGGTCCTATTCTTTAACATTAGCCGAAAGCAGTCTTAAAGTTATAATGTGCAAAATGCTTAAGCCACAAATTCAAGTATTCTCCCTAGAAATGACAGTAAATTTTGTTATTTTCTCTATTACAATTAACATTCTAAGTAGGTTTTACTTCATAGATTCCTTAAAGTTAAACACAATCTTTTTTTTTCTTCTTTAAGTACGAGATTGCTTTTATTTTATGGCATACCGTTTTACAACTCTATCTAAAAGAATATCTTATGTTAAATTTCACTTCTAATCAGGAGCGTGGTATACGTTTTTCCAATGATTTTATTTAAATATATATATAAGCATAACAATTTACTTGAAATTTCAACATTCTACACACCCTCTAATTGTAGCGTTTCCGTTAAAACTAGCAACCGACAAATTCCGTTTTACAACATTTTTAAAATTCAAAAAATAATATCTATCACATTATCAAAAGGACTCGTAACTTCTATATCAAGAATAAATTTAAAACCTAGACTTTAACGTTGCTCCAGTTTCATAAGGTGAGAGAGAGAGAAAGTTCAGTTTCGGATTTTTCGATGTCCGAATCTTTTGATCAGGATTCAATATTAACTTTTTTGATAAGATCCCCCTCCTTTTTGTATATTTAACTGGGAATCGGAAGTTTTGTTTTGAAAATTTACTTACTTTTTACTTACTTTAAAATTCTTACTTAATTTACTTATTTACTTTTGAATTTTGGGTTTGTGCTCTAACTTTTGCTTTTAATCCAACAGAAAACGTAGCCAAACTGTGTCAAAGGAATTACTGAAACAGTGGAAGAAATAAGTTTAGGTAGTTACTTATGACTTCAACAAGTGATTATTTTTAAAAAGATGTAGTGCTTACATCTTCGTGTAAAAGGCAAACACATGGAACTTTAAATTCGTTAAAGTATTACAAAAAATGTGTGTTTTCCGTTTTATTTTAAAATTTATTGCTTTGTTTAAATTACACACTAAAGATAATGCGGTAATTTTTTTTAAAAAAGAAGCTGTTTTTTGTGAAAAAAATTTACAATAATTGCTATGGATAGAAGACTAGTAAATGTAGTATCATTTTGGGATCTATGGATCACCTTTTGAAAAAACTTGTCTTCGGTATTATGTAATACTTTTTCTTTTTATAGAGAATCAAAGTTAGGTGACATCCTTTCCTCAAATCGAGTCAAACTGCGTTAACTTTAACTAAACCATCATAGTTTTTTGTTCTAAAGAGTGTTTTTTTTCCAGGTATAGAAGTTTAAGTTGGCATTACTTTCCAAGATGGCGACCGATTTAACAGCTGTCAAGTGATTTATTCTCAGTTTGGTTTGGCAATTCATCAAAACGATCATCAAGCAAGGCGTAGATTCGTCGAATGGGCCCAAAACGAGATTGCCGTTGTTCCCGATTTTCATAAGCGAATTTTGTTTAGCGATGAAGCGCACTTCTGGTTGAATGGCTACGTCAACAAACAAAACTGCCGCATTTGGAGTGAAGCTAATCCACAAGTTTATGTCGAAACACCGTTACATACAGAAAAACTGACTGTTTGGTGCGCTTTATGGGCTGGTGGAATCCTTCTTCAAAAACGATGAAGGCCACAACGTTACAGTCAATGGTGATCGGTATAGAGCCATGATTACTAACTTTTTCATTCCTGAATTGAACAATCATGATGTCCAGGAGCTGTGGTTCCAACAAGACGGCGCAACATGTCAAACAGCTCGTGCCCCAATCGATTTATTCAAAGACACGTTTGGTGACCGCCTAATTTCACGTTTTGGACCTGTGAATTGGCCTCCAAGATCTTGTGATTTAACACCGCTAGACTATTTTCTGTGGTGCTATGTAAAGTCATTAGTCTATGCGGATAAGCCACAAACGCTTGACCATTTGGAAGACAACATTCGCCGTGTTATTGCCGATATACGGCCACAAATGTTGGAAAAAGTCATCGAAAATTGGACGTCCAGATTGGACTACATCCGAGCCAGCCGTGGCAGTCATATACCAGAAATCATATTTAAAATGTAATGCCACAAGATTATCTTTCAATAAAAAAAATTCATGTCAATCGAATAATACATCGTTGTTTTATTGCAATTTAAAGTTCTATACCTCTAAAAAACACCTTTTACTTGAGATTGGGATTATTAGCACGGCTGTGTAAGATCCCGTTAGTGAAAAAATAAATCACTGGTAATTGAAATATGTAATCACAGTACACTGGCGCAGCTAGCTCTGAAGGAACCCTGTATCCAAATTCCTTCAGGGCCCTTTTTTAGATATGAGAGCCCTGTTAGTGGAACTGTAGTTACACATGTTGGGGCCCCTGAAGCTTGGGGGTCCCGTATCATTGATACGGTGGTAGCTACGCCCCTGTCACCGAACGTAATGATGTGATGGAGGATGTCAATTTTCCACATTTCCGAAAATATGCTAGTCATGACTTAACAAAGTAAAAAGGATTTTTTAAAATTATTCACAGATCTTATATGACTTCACCAAAATCGGGATTCGAACCCTTGATTAAATTTTACCAAAACAATGCGAGACCATACGCGACACACAACGTTCAACAATTCTTCACTGTCCAACATGAAGCAATAATGCATTAACCCGTTAGTTTTTTTTATCTGTCTCATATTGAACATTTGTAGTCTATGATTGGCAAGCGACTGGCCTAGCAAACATCACTCAGCTCTCTGCTAGGATAACTTTGGTCAACATGTAGAAGCTGCATCAACAGGCATATCTCATGAATAAACCAAAAACTTTCTTGTTGCTAATGCCACCTGTCTGACGTAGTCAGATCGAAGCCCATGAAATTCATTATGGCATGGTGCTAGATGTACGCATGTCGTTGGCCGTAGCCTTGAGCTCAATACAGGTGACAGTACGATTAAGTTCTGTTCCACCCCAATTTTGAGGGAGAACACCCTGGAAAAAGGGTCAGGGGACTTCCACCTCTCATCCCCTGCCACCAACCTCACGAGAGAACTTGTGGCTCGACGGCTGTTTAGAGTACCCCCAAGTCGCGAAGGCACTGTACATTTACAAACATCTATGTATTCTCCGGGAATCGAACCCAGGTCCTATGGCTCAATAGTCAGCCTCGCTAACCACTATACCGGATGGGCGACAAAAGCTTCCTTACAGTGCTGATAGCATCGTATTAATTATTGTTAATCATTGCGGCTTTACAGAATATTGGTTTTTCTGTGTTTCGCTAGTCCAACGGAGTAGTTATTTCACTCATTTCATTCATGTTATTTATGTTATTGATATAATATAAATTCTGTTAAATTATTTGTATCGCATTTTGGTGAATTTTACAATGACGCTGCTCAGATTTTCTAAAAAAGCTAAACCAGTTTCCTTTTTTTCTTTTTATGAATCAATGATATTTAAGATGTCTATACTAAATTTTTTTTACCTGATCAGTGAAAAAAAAAAACCACAACAAAATGTCACTTTTTTCAAAATGAGAGTACAAGCAATGGATTTTTTTTTTATCATTTTATCGCAAAAAATATCTAGGTCTATGCTGCTGTATCTTTCCTACTTAAAAGATTTGTTTTTAGATGCTTATTTATTATAACTATGCAGTGGCGCATACAGGAATTTTTCAAGGGGAGGTCCGGGGTCGAAAGTTCACCATTCTTGTATCATGCTCCTTTTGATTTTGTCGATTTTCGGGAACAAAACACAGTAAAAAACTAATTTTTGAATAAATAATTAGCATTAATTAATAAAATTAATCATTAATAACAAGTAATTAATTAAATTTTACGTACTATATACTAGAATTATAATCAATAGAAAAAAGATCAAGGGATTTGGGGGGTCCGGACCCCCTTGTGTGCGCCACTGTAAGTATGATATAGTATTCAGGCTATTAAGTTTTGAATTTTACGTATAAATTTTCCGAGCCTTTAACTTGTTTAAAAAATAATTTCGCGTTCGATTTTTCATAATTTTCGCAAGTTTAAAAATTTTTCAAACCCTGATAGAAAAACTACTTATTATATCATATGAATAAATACTCAAAAAAACAAAAAAAAAATGATGAAATATATGCACGAGCATCATCCAAAAACTCTTTTGGGGGGGAAGGGGTCCGCGATGCCAGGCTGAAACATAAAGGGGACCCGCGGCGATCGAAAGCTTAAGAACCTGAATTAGACCGATAACAGAAGATTGGATTTTATATGAAAACAGAAATGGAAATTAGATAGGAAAAGGGGAACCTTCTTTTAACAAAAGAAACCAATTTAAACCTAATTATTTGTCTGACTCATAAGGTCCTACGTCTAGGGTTTCAAATGATCGAGTTCGAAAGTTTTGAAATGAACTGGTGATAAAACTACCACGAAGCAAAATTTCAAATTTTTTATTGGTGAGAACCTTTCTTTTTTTCAGCATCTGTATTTCAAATATTGCATTATTTTCAAAAATGAAAAATCCAATTTAAAGTTTTCTCCTATGATCCATAATTGATATGGCCTTCAAAGCAAACTTTATAAACAAAGGGAGAAGACCCAACCTACATTGACAAACAAAACGTTATACAGACCCCGATACATATGACAAACAAAACGTTATACCTATTATTTTTCATACTAAACATTAGTGTTCGTTCTTTTTATTCCATTTTAAAATTTGTACCATAACTTGATCAGTCGTGAATATTAAATAAAGAACTGTTTTGAATTAAGAGGTTTATACTGTTTTATATTAAAAATATTCACAGATTTTCGTCCTTAAAATTATAAAATTTTTTTCCGCGGAGCCGTTCGGATTAACCGTGCATTTTTCGGATTAGCGGGACTGTACTGTTTTTTATTCTTGTTTTTTTATTCTTGTTGACTTTTTTTTAAAAAAATGCAAAGCTATAATTCTGCAATACAAAATCCATTGTTTATTGAATTGCGTCGTGGGATTTTTGTTTAACAGTATTCGTTCACATACTTCAAGCCGTATAAAAGTGAAAATAATACGAGGTATGTTTTACCTTATGTTTATTTCGTTTCAGAATAGGAGATATTCCAATTATTTTTCATTATTGTGGTAATTTTTACCTTTCCAAATGTGTTTTGAAACATTTAGAATAGGCATCATGATACATTAAAAAACCAATTTATAAATGTTTAGAGAAAACTGGCAATGCGTGTCTCGAAGATTTACGTACTTATAATATTATTTTCATTTACACATACTCTCAAAAATTAATCAGTAGTATATATTATATACAATAGTAATGTAGAGTTTAGAATTAGAGATTATATATTATATATCCAAAAGTTAAAAAAATATAACAATTGATTTAACATTTTTTCTTTAGAAGCAAAAATCCACCATGAAATTACTTTACCATTCTTCATTTTAGAAAAAAAAAATTCCTAAGTTTTGCAACTTTACAAAATTGAAATTTGGCCCTTATGGAAAACGATCAAGACTGGATATTAGATTAAAGAGATTTGATTCGGTGATGAAATAAAATTAAATGGAATTATAAAATTAAATTTCGTAATGAATTTTTTAAAGCTGTATTGAGAATCTATGAGAGGACTTAAGAGATTTTCTGTTGTCACGTTCAAATTTTTACAATCTCAAAATAACCACCGCCTCTATCAAACTCAAAGATAAATATTAAAATTTTATCAACATCTGGCCTAAGGATTGCAATACAGGTATACTGCATACTGGTATTTATTTTGTAATACCGGTATTCACAAGGTTAAAAACCGGGTTTTCGGTATGTACCAGAAATTTTTAAAATTGTTTCCTCTATATATGTTCAGGGATCTCCAACACAGCAAAAGCGTACATGTTTTTGTTTTCATGATATAGTGTTAATTATTGCACCATGATTAAAACATATTATAAATGAAATAATATTGCATCGATTTCAGAAGGTGAAGATATTACACGTTTTTATTCCGCTCATTCCATTGTTTTTATTTTGATTTTTTCTAGTTGGTTCTACAGTTCTTCAACAACTCATTAAATCCAACTGATTTTTTTTCATTGCCAGATATAACAGGATAAAAGACTACAAATCTGGACTTAAAACTATAGACATAAATTATTTTTTTTTGACAAATATAACTAAATACACTACTCTTAAGTTCTCTTTGAAAGAGGAAAAACAAATCCAAGCTCATCTGCCTTCTTTCATTCATCAACACATGTTACTACAATTCTCCGAACGGGCGAAATTAATTAGACTGTGAATATAAAGTCGCATCGAACAATCAAGAGAAGTTATAAAATATGTGAATCATTCAAGGCCAAAACTATCCTATTACAGTTCAGACCGATACTAGACTCGAGCAGAATTCCTAGTCTGATATTCGTATCTGGGAAATCAAGGTTGTACTTGAGAAGAAAATGCATAATATATCGATATTTTTTGAATCAATGAGTTTGTTAATCACATTGTATTTGCATAGCATACTTTAGGGAGTTCCAAATATTTTTCAGATTCATTATATAAATAAATAAATACTCATAAATAATAACCCATAACAATGAAGTTGAACAACTTTATAAAACAAAAAATCAGTTGATAATACTTCGGTTAGCTTTCATTATTTATACACTGCTGGACAATTGCTAAGGACGGATCACAAATTGCTATGTAGCATAACATTAAGGGAGACATGAGGCCTAGTAGGATAAAATATAGTTGCCACACTGTTCAGACATTAGAATAAAGAATATTTATTGTTCTGGAAAGTACAAAAGCTGTGAAACATCTGAAAGAAAAAAAATGTTCATTTGATCTGCGTACGGAGAAATGGAACAATGCATCTAAAAGTCAGCAGGCACCTTAAAGAGAGGTATCAGTACGGGATATGTCCACCGTGGAGTGTGATGCAACATTCCACACGTCGTACCATACTTTGCACAACATTATCCAGCAGCTGTTGAGGCAATTTATCCCATTCCTCTGTGAGTGCACGGATGAGGGTGTTCTTGTTTGTCGGAGGATAGTTTCGACCAGCAACTTGCATCCCCAAAGCATCCCACACATTTTCAATGGGGTTTGGATCTGGAAAACGCGCTGGCCATACGAGACGTTGAATACCCTCGCTGTGTAGACAATCCTGAACAGCGAGTGTTCGATGACATGTTGCGTTGTCGTCCATAAAAACAAATTTATCACCGACAGCACCACGGAAAAAACGAACATGAGGAAGTAGAACTTCATCAATGTATCGTTGGCCCGTCATAGTCCCATTCGCAACCACATGTAGGCGCGTGCGGCCATTGATCATGATGCCGGCCCACACCATGATACTGCATGTCGGATATCGGTCCTTTTCCTGGATATTTTCTGGACGATAAGCAGTACCACTCTCGCGCCAGATCAGTTGGCGACTACAATCCGATGACAGACTGAACCTACTCTCATCTGAGAATAGTACGCATGCCCAGTCCTGTTCAGTCCAATTGTGATGCTCACGACACCATTGCAAACGGGCAGTACGGTGCTGTCTGGTCAATGGGACACACACAACAGGTCTGCGTGCGTATAGACCTCCTCCCCTCAAACGTCTGGCAACAGTTTTTCGGGAGATCTGCTTTCCTGAGGCAGCAAGAAACTGATTTGCCACCTGCTGAGCTGTGGTGCGCCTGTTCCTTTTTGCTGATAGGACGATATATCTGTCTTCTGCAGGCGTCGTACTTCTAACACGACCTCCCCCGTGCCGTCTACTACACATTCCAGTAGTTTTAAATGACTTCCACAGCCGTGAAACAACGCTGTGAGCGATGTCGAACTCGCTGGCAACATCTGTTATTTTTCGCCCTTCTTCGATCTTTCCAATAATTCGGCCACGCATAAAATCATCTATGTGATGTCGGGAAGACATGCCAAAAATTTTAAGTTCGTCTATTAAATCTTTCCTGTAAAACTTTGACTTGAAACAACAACTGTCCACACGCGTCAAAACCTTTAAAACTCTTATGAACGCTATCACGTGATGAACAGACGTGGGAAAAAATTTGCATACTCATACTTCTTCTTACTAATATCCCGCACTTATTCTAATTTTCCACATTTTGCTTCCTTTCATTTTGTGGTTGCTATGGATGATAGTGTTATCCGTCCTTAGCAATTGTCCAGCAGTGTATGATGAAAATACACTCTATAACAAAAACAAGAAATATAAAAAAAAAATTAAGTCAATTCATACTTCGATCAACAAAGAAAAATTTTATTTTAGCTACTTTTTATTAAATAGTTGCAATTGATATAAATATGTATATACTTATGACAGAATCACAACATTAAAGTGGTAATTAATATTTATTTATTGCTAGCTTCATGGCCCGGCGTTGCACAGGCTTTCTCTACTTTTATAAATTTTCCCTTTCTTTCACAAAATCAGCTCTTTTAATACTCTTTTTCAAAATCACTTCCACCCCCCCTCCACCGCTTAGCTCGGACATTTTCTTTTCCTCATGACATCAGCATTTCTGTGTGCGTGTTTGTACACGCACACAATGTGAGTGATTTCTAAAATTATGTCAAAAAATTTCCCTTCTTCGAAATTTGTTCCATTCCACTTATTTTTGATTTAAGACAGGTTTACATATTTCTCGCAAAAAGGGGGGAACGAAAAACACGCTTTAAAAAAAAACCCGTAATTTTTAAGATATTTTATCACACAGTCTTTATACAGATTACGTGTAATATTGTTCTACACACGGAAAAAAAGTTTCGTGAGATTATTTTTATAAATAAAGAAATTAAGTTTTTAAATAAAATTTTGGGATTTTTTTGAAAAATCGTAAAAAAAACCCAGTTTTTGACATTAAAATTTTTTAATGACTGATTCTAGAAGAGAAAAGCATTAACTTTTTTAGTGTAAAATATTTTTTTCATTAGCGCGAAAGAAAATGCAAGCGGAACGATTTAGAAATCATACTCATAAAAGCGTATTGATTTTGACTCATTTTAAAAAAATCGTAAGAAATATAAAATATAATTATTTTGTAAAATAAATTATACCATTTCGTGGCGAAGTGAATTATCTTTCCGAATCTGTAGTTTTTTTTTCTGAGTCTCATGAAAAAAAATTAGATCGCGTTTTAAAAACGTCGGGAAAAAAAAAAGTTGAACTTGGCCCCTGGCGGTGAAAAATGGCACTATTTTTTTAGGTTTTTAATTAATACCTTTTTAACTAATTTGAATATCGTAATATAAATGGTCAAAACAGATTCCTCGGATCAATCAAAAAATTTTGGTACCTTCGGCGAATTTTTGCGTCGTGTGGTTCGTGAGAAGATTTATATATATATATATATATATATATATATATATATATATATATATATATATATATATCATCATTTATATATATATATCATCATAGATTTATATATAGATGGATACGTTTGTTTAGTGTTTTAATAGTGTAGATCATTAAAGTATCGTATTGTCATCCAAAACAATCGTGTATATAAAATTTCAGTTCAACTGAATGCTTTAAAACGTGAGAAAAAAACATTTTTAAGTTTTGACACAAGTCACCAAAATGGTCGCTAAGTCGCCAAAAAATGATGCCAACGTGGCTGTATTTGTAATTCTTTAAATAATTAGTTTTAATCAATTAATTTTTATTAATTATAATTAAATTTCTGTATTGTCATCCAAAATAATCATGTATATAAAATTTCAGCTCAATTGAGCGCTTTAAAATGTATTTTATAAACGATTGAAAATTCCACGAAGATAAATAAATAAATAAACAGAGAGTGTGAGCTAACAGTAGGAATTGAAAAACGACGCACCAAGAACGAGTTGTCCGATGGAGAAAAAAATTGGTGGGTAGAAAAATTATGTACAGAATAGAAAATGATTAAAATTTCATTAAAATTGAATTATTTATATCAGAATTACATAGTTACAAAGTAACCAGCCCAATAAGGTGTTGACCCACATCTAGCTTGGATACAAGCTGCAACACGAAGTGACATGGAGTGATAAAGCTCCCTGATGATCTCCTGCGGTATTTCTTTCAAAATTTGCTCCAATTGCCGGGCCAGGTCATCAACATTCCCTAGTAGATGCAGTTGCCTTCTCATCATATCCCAGACATGCTCGATTGGAGAGAGATCTGGCTGGCCAAGGAAGTGTTCGATAAGCTGCAAGACAGTTCATAGAAACACGAGCCGTCTGTGGTCTGGCATTATCTTGCTGAAAAATAAGGCCAGGGTACTGTAAAAGGAACGGTAGGTTTTCTCAGAATGTCGTCGACGTTCCACTGTGCTGTAAATGTGCCTCAATGACTACCAAAGGGGTCCGGCTGTCAAAAGAAATGGCACCCCAGACCAGAACTCCTGGTTGAGAGCCTGTGTGGTGTGCAATAGTGAAAGCAGGATCGGCACGCTGCCCTGGACGTCTCCAGACACGTCTTCGATGATCGTCAGGACACAGTTGGAAGCGGGATTCGTCGCTAAACACTATACGTCCCTAGTCAGTGTGATTCCAAATTTATCGAACCAAGCACCAATGTAATCTGATTTTACAGAGTGCAGGCGTGAGTGGCAGGTGGTGTAGCGGTCAGTACGAGAGTAAATTTCGCTCTATCAGCCGTCGGTGGAAGGTCATGGTGGACACTAGTGTGCGGGTCGCACGTCTGATGGTTGATAACGATGAATCAAGCGCTCTGCCAGCTGATCTGACAATCAACCTGTCCTTTCGATCTGTTGTGGCCCTAGGTCGACCGCCACCATCATGACGCTGAAATATGGCATTGTTCGCCCATTCTTGACAGCATCTTCTAATGGCCGCATCGCTTCGACCCGTATAACAAGCGATTCTCCGATTTTCCTCACAGTTTCTAAGCCCAAGCTGTCAGGGATTTTAGATTATTTCGAAAAAAAAAAAAGATAATTTGATGAAATTATAAGTAAAAGGACAGCATTAGATGGTTTGCTATTTCGACTATTTTGCACTTCTACTGAATTAAGAAAATCACTATCCGCCAGAGGTTTGTAAAATCTACTAGCATCGATAAATACTATAAGAACTGTAATAAGCTACAGAACGGTGTTAGCACAATTCTTTGAAACACTAGCTAAAACAATTAAAAGTAAATGGTGAAAAATTTAGTCTTACATTTGATGACTGGACGAGTGTAAGAAATGGACACTATTTAAATATAAATATTCATTCAGGAAAAAAATTTGGAATATAGAACTTGCACATGTCTCAGGAAGTATGCCAGCAGAAAAATGTGTGGAAGTTCTTAAATCTAAATTAGCGAAACATGGATTATCCCTGAAAGACGATATTGTACCCATAACGACTGATGGAGCGAGTGTTATGAAAAAAGTTGATTGGTGCAAATCAATACAATAGTGCTATGCTCATGGAATTCAATAAGGAGTAATAGATGTATATTATACCAAAAAATTAAGGAACAGAAGAATTCAAATACTGTGGATGCAGAAACTTCGGATTCTGACTTTGAAGAGAGTGAGAGTGATACTGACAATGTAATTGTTGAAGATATTGCTAATGAGGATGAAATATTACACTCATCAAGAATTGCTTCCTACAATTAATAAAGTTAGAAAAATTAAGATATTTAAACGTTTCCCAACAAAAAAATGCCATATTGCAAAAATATATACTAACTGAAAATAAAACAGAACATATGTTAATATTAGATACTAAAATGCGTTGGAATACTTTACTCCTGATGAGGGGTCGTGGGTAGCCTAGCGGTTAGAGCATCGGACTCCAGACCGGAAGGCTTGGGTTCGATGCCCGATGCCAACGAGTACACACGGAGTACGTGCTCGTTAAGTCAGTGGGTCTGAAGTCTTGTGGGCTGAGTCACGAGAGCAGGGGACTGGAGAATATTTCCCTCCCCTTCAGTTCCATGCAAAAATTGTGTAGGTGCAGATAGGTGGCGTCGCCATCTATCGAATTTCACCGAGCTAATTCGTACTGTCACCTGTATGATGCTCAAGGCCAACGACAGGCGTACTTCTAGCCCCTTGCCACGATGAATTTCGTGGGACTCGATCTGACAACGTCAGACAGGTGGCATTAGAAACAACAACAACAAACAACTCCTGATGATGGAACGATTTTTGAAACTGAAAAATCCAATTAAAAAGGCAACGATTGACTTAAACCTGCAAATTAATTTTTCGGATAGTGAATTCAACTTAATATCCAGAACTGTATCAGTTCTACTTCTAATAAAACTGACAGTGTTCAGGCATTTTGTCGGAGAGATTCTAATTTATTAACAGCTAATGCAACAATAAATTTCATGTTGCAGTCACTGATAGAACAGCACACGCGTCACTATCTGAAGAATTATAAATTACATTGAAAAATCTCACAGAAGAAAGGCATATTGAAATAGAAAATGTCTTACGGTATTTTTATAATTATAATGATTTTAAAAATGAAAATAAAAAGAAGAAATGAGACTAACCCAATCAAATTTGATTAAGTTAATAAATAGTAAATTTTCTCAAAATTTTTTACCCACAAATCTATCCACATTCAGAAAAATTCGGTTAGCGAATAATAAAATTAGCGATAACTAAAAAATATTTCAACAAACCAAAATGCAATACAGAAATCAGATACAGTAAAACCATCCGATGAGAAATCGAATTATTTGAAGATAAGGGATTAAGAGGTAAAAACTTGGAAAAAGTATATCGCGCATTGCTAACAGTACCACCAACTAGCGTAGATGCCGAAAGAGCGCTTCCGACAGCTAGTAATTTGTGCACAGAATTACGTGCCAGGCTTAATGACAGTACAATTGATGTATTATGTTTTTCAAGATCACATTTCAAAAATTTGTAATAGTACCACAGACTGAATAGTGATATTTGCACTTTTTTGCAATTTAAATAAATAAGATCTTCCTTTACTTTTTTGGGGATTTTTTTTTGTATAAGTATATAAAAAAGTTTCAAAAGTTAAAGTAAAAAGTTTTTTATAAGTTACAAATTATTTCTTATGATATTTACACTCTAATAAAACTGGCAAGAAAAACAAAGAGAAACACCTGTGTTTTCTTTCTTTTTTCTAAAATGTCTTCTACCGATATTAAAACCGGTATCCCGGTATTATGTTCCGAAATACCGAATATCGGTTTTGAACTTTTGGTCCGAAATTGCAATTCCTAATCTGACCTTAATAGCGTTAAAGCAGATAATTCTGTTAAAATTTGAAAGCATGACGAATCAATTTGTATGTATTTCTCTAAGTGTCTAATTCTTCCTTTTAAATTTTAATTGATGTCCCACGTCGCAGCTCTCGTTCCAACGCGGGAGAAAAAGTTTAAACTGTCGCTCTTTCCCGTGCTAGGATTGCAGACGCTTCGATCTCTCTTACACTTGACAGGGGGCGTCAACCTACGGCACGCTTGCCACTTGAAGCACGCCGTACAATTCTCAGTGGCACTTGTTAAGGGGATGGAAGTTGATAAATTTATAAAATTGACCTTATTTTACAAACGTCTTCAGAATTATGGACGTTTACGAAATTACGAAAAAATCTGAAAGCAAACTTTAAAGATAAATTTACTGCTATTTGGTAAATTATTGAATGTCATTGCTGGAGAGATTTAATTATTTGAAGAGAGAAATTGGAAATGTATTCTGCTTTCTGATTCTGGTTATACATATTTAAGTAAACACTCTTTCCTCATATGAAAAAATATTTCCAGTTCGCAAAGAAATTGTTTAACGACTGAGTGCCTAGAATCGTGTCAAATTGAAAGAAACAAATTATACCTTTGATGTTGCGATTTGAAAGTGAAGTGGCGCAAGCATTAAGTTCGCATTAAAATTTTTATTCGTCTTTTTACTTAACTATAATGAAGGGAAATACCTATATTTTATGTTGTCTATTTCTTGTTTTAATAAACATGCTTAAAAATACGTAATATAAGTACAATTTAAATTTTTTTGTTTATTTTTGTTGAAGAAATAGTTAGATTTTATGCTGTTTGTTGTTATGTTAAGAAATATCTTTAAATGATGCAAAATTAATGTGTAATAAACCTGTAAATCTATGTTATTGACCTCTAACTCTGCATGCATTATCACAGGAATGGAATTGTTTCAAAAATGTCCCACTGTGGGGCACGCTGAATCATATTGGCAGATAGGTTTGGCACGCCACAGCTAAAAGGTTGCCAACCCCTTCACTTGACCAGTGGAGTTCGTGGTCTATCTGATATTAAAATTATTATTCGGCAGATTTTGGTCATGCCAATTTTACCAGCTTCAAGACTGTGAATGTGTGTGTGTGTGGAAGCTGATTCTCATTCAATTAAACACTTGTAAATTTAATTTTTTTAATTAAAAAATAGTAGATTATGATAATTTAAATTTAATTCTGATGAGAAAGTAAGAGATACTGCGAGTCTCAGGAACTCCAATCATTATTGTTGTTTTTAATACATATTATTCATTTTGAAGACGTTATTTCTGCCCTCTTGTGTAACGCTATGCACGCAACACAATACTCTCTCCGGTATTTCATTAATTATTTTAATTTGCTTCCAATCAGAAATTCAAAAAGTCCACCTCAAAATAATTTGAAATTTGGAGTACATAATGTTCTTTGAACGACATTTCATTTTGAGGAATCTTCTAAAATTTTGAACATTGGATTTTCAACAAAATCATTCACTTCTGGAGATTCTTCAGTGTCTGATGAATCCTGAAAAAAAAAAGAAAGGTAATTTTATGCCGTGAAAAATATTTTATACCTTTGCAGAAGGTTATCTAACCTTCTTCGATTGCGTTATTTTAATTTACTACTAAAAATGCTTTGGGAATTAAGCTTATGATCTGTTGTCTAATATTTAAAGTTATTTCAATATGAGTTGAGTTACTTCCCGCTGTGTGAATAAAAACCATTCGAAATTTTTCTGAACGTCCAGAAGCGTAGTTTCTTATATCAGTGATTCTCAACCATTGTGCAGTGGCACTTTTGTATGCCCCAATTTTTTTTAAAATTGTTAATTAAGGGGGGGGGGAATAAAATTCCGCAATCAAATCATTTGACCATTTTATAAAAATAAAGTATTCATAAAATTGTTACTGACCATTTGACATCACTAGAGGAGAGAGACAGTTTTATTCATTGCTTCCCAAATTTAGAAATAAAAAAAAGATTGATTGGGTTCGTAATCCATTTACAATAACAGATACATTTGAAAATGAGTTAACTTCGAATGAAGAGGAAGAACTATATATATATAATTTCCTTCTCTGTAATAATCGAAATTTAATTTCAAAACATTCGGAAGTGTCAATTCATTTTGGATAAAAATTAGAGGCGATTATGCCATAATAGCCAAAAGAAAGCTTTAAAAATATTGTTACAATTTTCTGCATCCTTTTTGTGTAATAACAAATGTAAAAATGAAAAAATGGTCGAAACTTTTAAATGAAGATGACGAAATAAAAGTGGCATTGTCATTTTTACGATCAAATATAAACGAAATTATTAAAAATTGTCAAGCTCAAATTTCGCATTAAATGTATTCTTGTAATTAACTTGTCATTAATTACTCAATAAACATTTTGTTGTCTTTGTCGTTCATATTATTATATTTAACATAGAAAATTATTTTCCTAAACTATTTTTTTACATAGTGTATTATAAATAATTAAAATTCTTTTAAACTTATTTTATTGTTAGTGTGCCGCGAAATTTTGAAATTGTGAAAAGTGTACCGCAACAAAAAAAGGGTGAGAATAACTGTCTTATGTCATTAGTAGTTGAAAAATAGTTTAAACTGGGTTTATTTCCGTAAAATATTATTTTATGTGTGACATCGTCGATTGTTGTGAATCCCCATCTTTCGATTCACGATAAGTTTTTTGGTTTCAACAGCTGTTAAGGGACAAGTACGGCGTCTTCGATTGTTGTGATCTCACACCCATCGATTGTCCCTGAATTTTTACGATCCACCAGCTGTAAAATGACCAGTGCACGTGGCCATGGGGCCATTTTTTTTTTGTCTGAACTCGGGGAGTGAAGACAGCCAGACGGGTCGCCATAATAGTAAAGGAGAGCCGGTGCCCCATTGACAATAGGCGAAGCCTACCTTAAAATAATCATGTCGTCTTTTCTGGTGTCGAGTGAAGGGGATACTAGGAACAGGTGGCGTGATGGACAAGTGTGTCCAGATGTTGGACAAGGAACTATGGCGCCTTGGGCCAGACGGCCCGGGTGTGTTTTGGCGTGTTATGCGCAAATAGGACGAGGGAGGTCAAGAGAGACTTTTGTGACCTGCCAATAAGAGGGAACGAGGGGCGTGTTGTGAACACACCCCTGGTGTTTAAAAGGGTTCTTTTTCAGGAGAGAAGGGAGGAAAAAGAAAGGGACGAGAGAAAAAAAGAAAAGAGACGAGAGAGAGAGAGGAGACGGAAAAGAAAAAAGAAGAAGGGAGACGAGGGAGAGAGGAGCCGGCCTTGGATGGAGAAAAGGGCTTAGTCCGAGATTGGAGTGGAAAGACGATGAACGCCGATGGCGTTGAGAATAGAATATGGACTGATTGCACCGGCTTGGCATATGAACTGAATTCTTTTGCTTCATTAACAAATTGTTTAGCAAATAAACAATGCTTTTATTTCATATTAGGCAGTAACATTTTTTTATACTAGCTATACACGACGTTACATATGTTATAATCTAACATTCGTAATTAAATTCGTATTGTGTTTTCACACACCTCTTCAGAAATAAATTTTGGCTAACATTGAATAGGATATAAATATGTGAGAATACTTTAAATTTTTAGCTAACCGGTATATTGCCTAGATCATTAAAAAAAATACACAAACATTTATTATTTTCTGTAAATTTTAATTGACTGTCCATGAGTTAGTTTTCTTTAGAAATACTTATCTATATAATATCTTAATACAAACAAGTGGTGACAAAACAAATACGCTGATCAAAATATTAGCTAAAATAAAATGCTAAAAAAACTGGGTTTTTTTCTAAATTACGTTTTCTTTCCTCCGAAATTAATGAATCCATATATATTCTAAGCCCCATATCTTAAATTCAATAAAAATTTACTATTTAAAACTTTACGTTAATTTCCTTATATTAATTAATCCTTCTACCTTACAAAAAGCTAAAATTTCTATTTTCAGAATACCTCAGTTGCAACACTTGTTCCATAAATGGGATTATCAAAACCTTTGGCGCTATCTTTGGCTGCTGAAGCACCCGAAGGAGCATCTTCTGGCTCTAGTTCGTCGTGAGGCGTAGTTCCGAGCTCCAATTCGATTTTATCAGAGTGCAAATCGAATCGGGCGAAAGAAAAGCCTTCCATTCTGAAAAAATAATTCTTTCCTTAACCATACATATATTTAGAATTTTTTAAAAAAAAGAAAATACTTTGAAAATGTTATAAACAGCATATAAAGAAGAATTTCTTCCTTTATTTTTCTGTTTCAAATTCGAGAATGAAATGAAATCTTCGAAACTTTCGCATAGTATTGATTGCGTTGATCTCTTATCAAAAGCTTGATGAAACTTGACGTGGTCTTGATAGCCGAGTGGCCATGGTATCGAACTCATGCCTGGTGTTCCATTTGGAATATCGAATCAGAACTGTGATTAGTCAGTTTATATATATATATAATCTCTTGTTTTAACTTTTCAAAAATATTACTCAAAAAGTATAAATGGTGTAAATTTCTAATAAATATAAATTCCCTAGAGTTATTTAGTAGTAATTAATTCTCAAAAACTCAAGAACAACGCAAAGCCTTTTTTACTCTCATACTAACTAGAACAACAAAAACTCGACTGTCGCTATTAGCAGTTTTAGAAGTTCCTACAATACGTCAAAAACAAAGGTAATAATCGGGTACTTGATAGTTGTCCTAATTATTATTTAACGCCAGCTTTCAGGTGTTGATCCTCTACCTGGTAGCGCAGGGGTGTCAAACACGCTGCCCGCGGACCACATGAGGCACGCAACGAAGATTCTAGTGGCCCGGCCAGCACATCGGTACTCAATAATATACGTAGTAGGATTCAAAAGTTCCCGGATTGAGTCTATAACTTAAAAAATATTACCAATTAAACTCCTGAAACACAACCTCTTCGAAATAAGAATAAGTGTGTCCTTGAGTAACAACACACTTTTGCCATGGCTTGTAAAGGTAATCGAAGCATTTTTGGAATTCATTTTTAGTCATGTTCTTTAATTCAGCCTGCGATGCGCTTTTAACTTCATCTGCAGATTGGTCTTCGTTTAAGGTGCAGGGAACAATATGTTGAAAACACTCTATGTATGTTAAGATCCTCAGTCAGCCTATGACTGAAAATATCTCAACTGATTCTGCTACTGTTTAAAGAGTCTATTCTTAAGTACCGTCGCTGAAATATTTCCGATCTTTTCAGAGGTGCGGGAAGTCTGCGAACGTCCAGAGCGTTTGCTGTCTTTGATACTTTCTCTGCCTTTTCTGAAACGTCGATGCCATCCAAAAGCTTATGTTCGCGATAATGTATCGCAGCCTTACACGTGCTTCAGAATTTCCTAAGTCTCCGTCGCCTTTCATATGAATATTGATTTTTTTTTTTTTGCGGCCCACCTAAAGTCAAACCTTGTTCGCTTGGCCCAAGTTAGCCTTTGAGTTTGACACCCTAGTGGTATTGGATCAACACCTGACAGCTGGAGTTGTCGAGTCGTGGATTCAAAATCCAGCACATCTGAAGAGCCGCCATATAGAGGGCCTGATGCACATTAAATTTGTCGAGGCTCAAAGTCCTTGAGTTGGGGAAATGTGAAAGGAAAGTGGGGTGCCTGTTCAGGTGTCTTCATCACTTGACCACGGATATTCCATCACCAATATCCTTCGTGTTGCTTCAGAGGGTGACGTAAATTAAAATCAAATCAAATCATAATTAAATCTGACATGACATGTGCACACCTGTAGATGTGGTAAGCAAGAAAAATGCAATATTAAAGTATAGACTTTAATTGTAACTTACTGTCTTCTCCTATAAATGTATAGAGCAGCTGCTAAGCCGCAACAAATAATTATTGCAATAATAAGTCCTGCAATTCCTCCGGAGGACATTCCTAGGAAATAAACATTGATTTAGAATAAAATTTTCGTATTATTTCTTTGCCTGCTAGGTGTACCTAATGCATTCAAGGCAAAATTAAAGTCTTGAATAAAATAGTAAAAGGTATTCACAGAACGATATCGATCTAAAAATTTAAGAATAAACATTAAAAATTATTCATTAATTAAAGGAGATACTTTTTCAAAAGAAGTCATGCACATATATTTTAAATAGTGTAACGTTTGAAAGAATAACGGTAACGTATTCTTGGTTAATTTAAATATGGAATTTATTTACGTCACAACTATTGAATATTATTTACTGAATGATACATTAAAGTTATTAAACTTAATTAAAGATTGTTAGAGTCCAATATTTTGTGAGAGGAGGAACCGTTGGCTACCGCTCCCTTGTAAGTTCAAAGCATCTCTCCTCTCTCATCTTCCGGTCGACGGTGTTCGATTCCTCAGGGGTCAAAAAGGGGTTGCGCTGCAGCTGCAAGATGCACTTGTGGGTGTCGGGTCCAACAAAGACGCCGACCGCTTTTGATGTTCGGAGGAACGAAGTTACAGCTCTCGCCCTCTCTTATAGAACTTTTCCGTTGAGAAAAGTTTAATGGAAGTACGATGAGACAACTGACAGATTACCGACACATCCCTTCAACAAGCACCACTATATTTCTGAGCTGCAATTTTAACTACTAAAGAAAAACGCTGAACTAAATTTGGAATTACTTATTTCTAGTGAGTGAGTGTTCTTGCTAGGGAACTTACACAAATCCATATTACGAAAATGATCAATAGCAATATAAGAAAACATACTATAACATTAAATAAAAATACAAACACTCCTATCACAATGCCTATTATCAATTATACTAACAACATGCTACATCAAATGCTAGTGTAAGACCTTACACATAAAATATTCTTCGCCACAATACTTAATAAAAATTATACTAACGACATGTTGATATGATATGCGAAGTGTACAACATTACACACAAAATATTTTTCACAATATGCCTCTTGCGTAAACTAAATACTCATGTATATTTTAAAACCCTATACACAAAATTAAGCATATTAATACATTTGCTTTTCATGGCTTTATTTTTTGACACGCATCTCCATTCGATATGATATACAGTACTAGTAAATAAATAAAATTAATACAATTATTAACCTTTAACAAAAAAAAACATTATAAGCAACAATTTTTTTCATGAGCAAGAGAACATTGTTAACAATTCCTAATTATCTATCACCGATCTGCTGAGACTATCTGCATTTTTGTGACTTTTACCCGACCGATGTACAATTCTAAAATTATATGGTTGCAAAGCCAAAGCCCATCGCATCAAACTAGGGTTAGAACTAACGTTTCTATTCAACCACACCAACGGGTTGTGATCGGTCATAACTAAAAATTAATTTCCATCTAAGTAATAATGTAACCTTTTAATTGCGAAAACAATACTAGCACATTCCTTCTCCGTCGTACAATAATGCTTCTCTACCTCTGAAAATTTCTTACTCAGGTAAAGGAATGGATGCTCCTCACCTTGTTCATTTAATTGGGTTAAAACTGCTCCCATACCTTTGTTTGAAGCGTCCGTTTGAACAATGAATTCTCGTTCAAAATTTGGTGCGTACAAGACGGGATTATCAATTAGTTTCCCTTTTAGTTCTCGAAATGCGTTTTCACACTCAGTCTTCCACGTAATTTCTCCCTTCTTTGCTCTTCCCTTCAACGCGTCCGTCAACGGAGCAGCGATTACCGAGAACAGATTTACATATTTTTGGTAATAACCCGCTAGACCTAAGAAGGCACGTAAAGAATGTTTTTTTTTAGAGGTATAGAACTTTAAATTGCAATAAAACAACGATGTATTATTCAATTGACATGAATTTTTTTTTTATTCGAAAGATAATCTTGTGGCATTACATTTTAAATATGATTTCTGGCATAGGACTGCCACGGCTGGCTCGGATGTAGTCCAATCTGGACGTCCAATTTTCGATGACTTTTTCCAACATTTGTGGCCGTATATCGGCAATAACACGGCGAATGTTGTCTTCTAAATGGTCAAGCGTTTGTGGCTTATCCGCATAGACCAATGACTTTACATAGCCCCACAGAAAATAGTCTAGCGGTGTTAAATCACAAGATCTTGGAGGCCAATTCACAGGTCCAAAACGTGAAATTAGGCGGTCACCAAACGTGTCTTTCATTAAATCGATTGTGGCACGAGCTATGTGACATGTTGCGCCGTCTTGTTGGAACTACAGCTCCTGGACATCATGATTGTTCAATTCAGGAATGAAAAAGTTAGTAATCATGGCTCTATACCGATCACCATTGACTGTAACGTTGTGGCCTTCATCGTTTTTGAAGAAGGATTCCACCAGCCTATAAAGCGCACCAAACAGTCAGTTCTTCTGGATGTAACGGTGTTTCGACATGCACTTGTGGATTAGCTTCACTCCAAATGCGGCAGTTTTGTTTGTTGGCGTAGCCATTCAACCATAAGTGCGCTTCATCGCTAAACAAAATTCGCTTATGAAAATCGGGAACAACGGCAATCTCGTTTTGGGCCCATTTGACGAATCTACGCCTTGCTTGATGATCATTTGGCTTCAATTCTTGAATTGCCAAACCAAACTGAGAATAAATCACTTGACAGCTGTTAAATCGGTCGCCATCTTGGAAAGTAATGCCAACTTAAACTTCTATACCTGGAAAAAAAGCACTCTTTATTTGGGTTTTCGTGCGAGGGGTAGGGAACTTTAGAACAGCCTGAACTTTGATCTCGGAAGGAGTGCGAAAACCCTGACCCACAATGTGACTCAAAAATTTAACATTTTGTTGCGCAAAGTTACACTTTGAAGGTTTTATAGTTAACTTAGCTCTCTTTATTCTCTGCAGAACCGTTTCCACATGTTTAAGGTGCGACTCCCAAGTATCTGAGAAAATTGCGATATCGTCTAGATACGGGACAACGAAATCCTCTAGTCCGTTAAGTAATTCAGCCATGAGTTTACTAAAGAAATATGGAGCATTCTTTAATCCGAAACTCATCCTTAGGGGTCTGTATGTATCAAAGCTAGTACAGAAGGCTGCGCAGTTTTACTCAAAGGTATTTGCCAATATCCCTTAGATAGGTCTAAGACGGTAATAAATTTAGCCACCGATACTTTTTCTACGCGTTCTTCGATATTCGGAAGAGGAAAATATTCCGTTCTAATGATCCCGTTTAATTTCCTGTAATCAATACATGGACGAGGTCCTTTCCCAGCTACCTCAACTAAAATCATAGGGGGCATGTAATCCGATTCTCCTACCTCAATGATTCCTAATTTTAACATTCGGTTAATTTCGTTTTTTAAGATTTCATTTTGTCGGTGCGACATTCGATAGGGTTTCGTCTTAACTGGTTGATCGCTAACTAATTGGACTTCGTGTTCAACCAGATTAGTTAAACCGGGATTGTTTGAAAAACATTTAGAGTATTTTTTAATAATTCGCGCAGTCGATCCATTTATTTGTCGTGAAGGTGTTTGTTCAACTTGCTAGCCTGGATTACGTCCTCGAAATCATAAACGAGAGAATTGTTTTCTATGTACGGTATTTCTAATTCCTGGT
Source organism: Trichonephila clavipes (assembly GCA_019973935.1). NCBI lineage: Eukaryota > Metazoa > Arthropoda > Arachnida > Araneae > Nephilidae > Trichonephila > Trichonephila clavipes. Next base: position 18,168 of record BMAU01019962.1, on the reverse strand, counting down.
CTGCGAGAGAGTTTTGCGTTTCATCATTAATAATTACGTTAACGGGTTCTGGCCTTTTGTAATAAGGTTTTAGCATATTTATATGATAGATTTGAGATGTTTCGCGTCTGCCGGGGATTTCGACTAAATAGTTCGTTTCCGAAATTTTATTTAAAATTGTCCCAGGACCTATCCACTGCACTGCTAATTTATTTGCTCTGGATGTAGCTAACACTAGGACTAAATCCCCATCCTTAAATTCACGTTTTACTGCGTTTTTATCATACCAAGTTTTCCGCTTAACTTGCATTTCCTCCATTTTATTTATAGCTACTTCTTGACATCTTTTTAATCTATTTATTAACTTAAACATATATTCAGTGACGAGATCACCTTCTTCTTCCGGTTCCATCCAATGTTCCATTACTAACGTCTCTGGGGTTCGCAAATTTTTCCCATACACCAACTCTGACGGTGTATACCCTGTACTTTCGTGAGATACAGACGCTAAAAGAATTGACGGAAGATGTGTGTCCCATTCGTGGAGCCTGCATCTAAACATAAGACTCGTAAGAGTCGTTTCAACGTTCGATGAAATCGCTCAACAGGGTTACTCTGTGGATGATACACAGAACTATGCCTGACAAGTATTCCGAATCTTTCAAAAAACTCGGTAGTAAGAGCATTAGTAAAAGAAGTACCCTGGTCGTCACATTGTATTTCACGGGGAAACCCCATCCGACTAAAGATGTTTAACAGCGCATCTGTGATACTAACGGAACTAATATCAGACACTGGAATAGCTTCAGGGAATTTTGATGACATGCAAATGGCCGTGATAAGATATCGATTCCCTTTAGATGTGATCGGGAGAGGCCCACATGCATCAATATTTAGCTTAGTAAAAACCTCCCGAATAACAGGGACCAATTTTAGTGGAGCTTTCTTTTTATCATTGGGCTTCCCAGCCCTCTGACACTGATCGCAAATTTTTACAAACTGTTCCATATCTCTATAGCAATTCGGCCAGTAAAAATATCGGTTTAATTTGTCTTTGGATTTCGTAATTCCCAGGTGTGAAGATGTTCCCTCATGACACAAGGATTTAATGGGGTCGCGCAACCCTTCCGGCACTACTATTAACTTCACCACGTTACCTAACTTATCTTCACGATTTTTGACCAATAATTCCTTCTCTAGCGAATAAACCTGATTGGTAACCTGCACTTGACTGGCTGCCTGTTCGTATAAGGATTTAATCTCCTCGCTATTTTTTTGAGCATTGATTAAATTTGCTCGCGTAACCCTTAGCAGCGCTAATTCCGGAAGATATTCCTGGAGTGCAGGTATTAAAATTTCGTCCTCTGCATCCGAAGAAACAATTATAGCCTCATCTTCCCCTTTCTTAGCATCACCACTATCTATTCCCCTTTCTTCTCTAGCCGTTTTGACTTGAGACCTTGATTGGACAGCATTCAGTATTTCGACCGGCAGGAAATTATAGCCTAAATTTCCTTTTATTAGCTCGGCCGTTTTATTTCCAAGCAAATATCGACCGTGTTGATTTAAGTGATTTCCACAAACCGCTGCCTTAGTTTGCACCGTTCTAAAATTTCCGGAAATTTCCACGACCGCCAAAGGTAAACAAAACAATTTTGGGCTTAACGGTTGTTTTACCCAAACATTTTCACCAGAGAAAGAAGAAGGATTTATGTATTTTGCACATACTAAATCTATTGTCGCTCCCGTATCTCTAAGAATGTCTATCTCGTGACCATTCACAGAGCCCTTTGTTGTATATGAATTAAGAAAATCCGGGTTTTCATTTCCTTCAATATTATTGAGAGTTTCCGTCGTTTTGTTTTTTATTAATTTAGGGCAAACGGTTTTTATATGTCCGGGCATATTGCAATGATAACATCTTTGTATCGCGCGTTTTTCAAAAGTTCTCTCTCTAGTACTCTCCGGAACAGAAGCTCCTAATCTGGGGGAAGTTTTCCCAAATCTATTTTCTTTTTCCTTGACCCCTGAGTATGTCAAAATTTTATCATTCCTGCCCAACCTATCCATGGGTTTCGAATTTACCTTTCGGACGTCCTCATAATTATCAAAGATTTCTGCTATTTGAGTAGCTGATTTAAGGTTTGCCCAATTATCTAAAAAATGATCTTTCATAATCGCATTGGCGCGTTTTTTTAATTGATCCACCACCATTAGATCTTTAAGATCTTGAAACGTATTTATTTCTATATATATAAGCCAATCAGCCACTCATCTAGATAATTCGTAATTTCAAAAGTGAAATCCTTCCAGGTGCTATCGGATTTTTTCTGGTGTTGGACAAATTTTTGCCGAAAGACCTCCGGACTTAACTTGAATCTTTTAAGTAATAATTTATTTACATAATCGTAATTTTCGGCTTGTTTCTCCGGTTCGCGAGCAATAAATTGCATGATCTCTAGGAGTAACAAACCTAATAATTGCCCCACCCACTCTTTCTTTTCTATTGACGCCCTTTTAGCCTGGCGTTCAAAGATCACTAGATATAAACTAATATCTGACTGCTTAGGATCGAAATCTGGGATCAATTTTTTAAAGTTTAAATTAGAGGTTACAGAACATGTATTTATAGAATCGTTTGATTCATCGTTTAACCTAAATCCGGATTAAATTTTAAACCTTTCTAAATCAAATTTCAGCTCTAGTTCTTTCTCTTTTATAATGCCTGTTCCTTTACTAACTCCTCCAATCTTATTTTTTCAGCCCTTTCTAACTCCCCCAATCTCATTTTTTCAGCCCTTTCTAACTCCTCTAATCTCATTTTTTCAGCCCTTTCTAACTCCTCCAATCTTTTTCCATTTGCAATGATAGTCTCATACAGATTTTTAACAAATTCCTCTTCATAACCTTCACTGTTAGTGATTGCAATTTTTATACTAGGGACAGTCATATTTAAGGTGGCATTTATTCCTAATTCCTCAGCAAGTTGCAACATATCTTGCTTTTTTCCTTTACCAAGGAAAGCCATTTTTGAAACAATATCTGTCGCGAATCCTCGTTCCGAGCCTTCGCAATTTGTCTGAAATTATTATTTTGTAGTGATTACTTGCAGTTGTGTGGCAACGCAGTTTGTCTCGCGAGAAGCCACGAGAAATGCTATTTTGAGTTAGTTAGTAAATAAAGCTTCTATCTATCAACTACGGTCGGCTCGCTCGTTACTTTAAATGTGGTTTTACTTCTTGGAATTTTTACCTGAACTTGTTACTATTTTGAATTCTAGGAACCTCTCACGACTGCTCTCTGCCCGATGTGAATTGAGGTAAGCTTGACTATTTTCTTAATCGAAGTTAAGCCTAAGAATTAATTATTGACATAAATAAATGGCATCCCTGCCGGGATCAGAGAGCGTGAGAGTTTAAGAATATTTGAAATTTAGAAATTTTTGTGAATCAATAATATAAATTAATAATGACCGAAGACGCAGGAATTGTTACAAAAAAAGAAACGAGCCGTACTAAGAACCGCTGTAACAAAATGCATTTCGCAGTTAGAAAAAGAATTACAAAAAAACTGAACCGGATGATATAGCAGTCGAAGAATTGTTAGAACATTTAGAACAAAAATTTGAATGTTTAAAGATTGTAGATAAAGAATGTGAACCCCTGTACTCACCTACAGAGATCGATAAAGAAATAGAAGCCGTAGAACAATATTTTGATAAAATCGTAACTTGGCGATTTCGAGCCAAGAAACAACTAGGAAAGAATAATAAATTTAAGTCAGATTCTGACTCATACAAAACAACTGAAGAATCAAAATTAATAGAACCAATGAAGGTAAAACTACCAAAATTAATTATTCCCAAATTTTATGGTGAAATTAATCAATGGCTCTCATTTTGGAACTCTTTTAAAACCGCAATTCATGACAATAATTCTCTAAATTCGATTGACAAATTTACCTATTTAAAGGGTTTATTAGGTTCTTCTGCTTTAGCGACAGTGGAAGGTTTTGCCATCACGGCAGAAAATTATGCGAAAGCTGTAGAAATATTAAAAGATCGATTTGGAAGAAAAGATGCTATAATCAACTCTCATATGCAAAAATTATTGAGTGTAACTCCGTTAAAACGTTCGGATGATACTAAAGTATTGCGCCAATTTTTTGATATGTGTCAAACGCAAATAAGAAGTTTAGAGTCTTTAGATGTTTCATTTGAAAGTTTTAGTAATGTACTCTGTCCATTAATTTTAAATTGCTTACCCTCTGATTTAGTTCTCGAATTCAATAAAGAAACAGACGGCTCAGAGTATAAACTTGACGAATTATTGAAATTTTTGAATAAACAAATTAGCGCTAGAGAAAGAACTGAATCTTCAATTTCAACCCAATACATTCCGCACAGTCAAAGAATCCAACCTAGCTTCCACCGATTCAAATCTGAAAATTATAAACATAACTCACAAAAAATTAATTCATCGTTTCGAAAGCAACCCTTCCCTGCTCCAACTGCGGCGAATTTTATGGCAAGTTCAAATGAGAAAAATGCGAATGAATCATGCCTTTTCTGTAAATACGAGTCACACCAAACCGCGATTTGTCCTTGGGCGAAACAGAAAACTTTAAATGAACGTAAAGATATTTTGATGAAACTGGGTGCTTGTTTTAAATGTCTCCGAATTGCTCGTCATCTATCTCGAGATTGTAAAGTGAAATTAAACAATTTATGTTCTTTATGTGGAAAAAGACACCACGATATATTATGTTTTTCTAGCGATGACTCATCAAAAGAAAATAATGAAAAAAACTTAACTGATGAAAATACTATACTTTCCAATAATTCTAAATCAAAAGAAGTATTTTTGCAAACATTAATTGTGTGTATAAAAGGGAAAAAAGTACGAACAATTCTCGATACCGGAAGTCAGAAGAGTTACGTAACTAAATTTATTGCCAAACAACTAAATTTAAAATGCGTGGGACAGGAAACAACAGTTCATGGACTCTTTGGGGGAATAGAACGTTATGAAAAACACAAAAAATATGTTGTAACCTTGAGTGATGTTTTTAATTCCTATTTCTGTGAAGTAGAAGTAATGGATCAAAAAAGAATATGTACACCGATCCCAAAATTAAAGGATTCGGAATTGATTAATGAATTGAAGGAATATGGAATTTTCGTCAGTGACGCTTCCGTGAATGAGAATTGTTGCTTGTTTGAAAGGGAACCAAATGAAATACATATGTTATTAGGGGCAGACATAATAGGAAATTTGCTAATAGGAGACGAGGTCAAACATTTAAAGGGAGGATTAGTGGCTGTAAACACACATTTGGGCTGGACAGTTATGGGAAAAATGAAAATGGAAAAGGAAAGGCATTCCAATGTGCTTTTGTCTTTACATGTTAGTGACAACTGTATCAAAGATCTTTGGAGTTTAGATGTTCTCGGAATTAAAGATCCTTTTGAGAAAAAGACTAGAATTGAATTAGAAGAGGCTGCTAAAGATCATTTTGCAAGACATGTCACAAGAGATGCAGATGGGAGATATGTTGTTAGTTTACCTTGGATTCAAGGTCATCCATTTCTATCAAACTGTAGAAACTTGGCTGAAAGAAGATTGAAAAATTGTGTTAGATCCTTAGAACGTAGCAAGAATTTAGGAAAATATGAAGCAGTTTTTCACAGTTGGCAGAACGAAGATATTATTGAAGAAGTTCAGAACGTTGCAGATAAGAAGAATGAACACTATCTACCGCACCATTCTGTATATAAAGATAATTCCACTACCAAAATTAGACCGGTGTTTGATGGATCGGCGAAAGAAAAGAATTCTTCTTCGATAAATGAATGTCTCGAAAAAGGACCAAATATGGTAGAACTAATTCCAACAATCGTCAATAAATTTCGGCTCCGCAAGTTTGGCATAACAGCAGATATTGAGAAAGCCTTTTTGCAGATAGGTCTTCAAGAAAAGGATAGACCTTTTCTGAGATTTTTGTGGTGGGAGAATGGCGATAAGGAGAAAACCAAGATTTATCAACATAAGAGAGTTGTGTTCGGGATCACTAGCAGTCCTTTTCTTCTTGGAGCGACTCTGGAATATCATTTGAAACAGGTCTCAGGGCATCTGCAACTTACAGCGCAGAAGTTATTAGAATCGTTTTATGTGGATAACTGTTTGACGAGTGTAGATAATGCAGAAGACATAGAAAGATTTATGCTTGAATCTAAAGAAATTTTTGAGCCTCGCCAAATTCAACCTACGTGGTTGGGTACATACAGGTGTTTCTGAAGCAGAAAAAGGTACTCTATTGGAAGAAGAGAAGAAGTTCCTGTTTTGGGTTTAATTTGGAAGCCTGACAAAGACACATTATCTGTTAATTGGGAAGAAAACTCGAAAATCAATGAAATTCCAGTAACGAAACGCAAAATACTCTCAGCTGTGCACCGTATCTTTGACCCAATCGGGTTCACTTGTCCTGTTACTTTAGAACCAAAATTATTATTGCAAGAATGTTGGAAATTGGGAGTTTCTTGGGACACAGAATTACCTTTATCAATATCAAGAAAATTCGAAAGATGGAAGGAACATTTAAAATGCTTAAATAATTTAGAAATTCCTAGATGCATATCTAAGGAACTTTCCCCTAACAGTGATTTATCACTGCATGTATTTTGCGATGCAAGTAAGGCCGCCTACGCGAGTTGTGTATTTTTAAGAACTGAAGTTGGTGGAGCAATAACATGTCAACTTGTACAAGCCCGTGCTAGAGTTGCCTCAATAAAACCAATCACTATACCAAGATTAGAGCTTCTTGCATGTACTATTGGATCTAGACTCATAAATACTACGAAGATTGATTTAAGACTGGAGAATGTACCTATTTATTGCTGGTCGGACTCTGTAAATGCTCTTTATTGGATAAAGCGCAAAGAAAATTGGGGCACCTTTGTGAACAACAGGGTACAAGAAATACGTCGATTGACCAACCCCGAAGATTGGAAACATATTCCAGGGATTCTGAATCCAGCTGACCTCCCTTCTAGAGGATGTGGTGTAGTAGAACTTATTGCATCGTTATGGTGGGAGGGTCCAAGTTGGCTGAACAAACCTCGTGAAGAATGGCCATTATCTGAAGCATGCCCGGATCGTGCAACAATTGATTCGGAAAGAAAGAGAACTGTTGCTTCTACAATCAATCATGAACCAAAAGAAATGGATTATCTTTCTGAAATTTCATCGTTTAAGAAGATAATAAGAGTCACAGCATGGATTTATCGATTTTACCATAATCTTAGAAAACAAAGGAATGGCGAGACTTTGGAGAATTAATCACTCAAGAAACGGATGCAGCTGAAAGAAAAGTATTGAAAATAGTACAAAAACAAAGCTTTTCAAACGATACTAAATCATTAGTATCACAAATGCAAACTCTTGTAGATTCGGATGGAATAATCAGAATAAAATCGAAGATAATAATGAGAAAAGACGTTGAATCCATACGCTATCCTATAGTTCTTCCTTCCCGACATCCTATTGTGACGAAGTTGATTATACAAAAGCATATAGAACTTTTACATGCTGGAGTACAAACAGTGATGTCTGCGTTGCGTGAAAATTATTGGATTTTAAAAAGCAGAAAAACTGTCAGGAGAGTGTTGAGTGAATGCATCATCTGCAAAAGATTCACTGTTAGACCTCTCACAACACTTAGTCCACCACTACCTGAGGATAGAGTTAGAGAAGCACAGATTTTGAAATAACTGGCGTGGACCTATGCGGACCACTTTTTTTTTCTAAGAGATCGGACAAAATCCTGGATTGTGCTGTTCACTTGTGCAGTTTTCGCGCAGTACATATGGAACTCGTTACCTCTTTGTCAACCGAGAGCTTCATACTCGCTCTCAGAAGATTTATTTCACGTAGAGGTCGTCCTTTCACTATTTATTCAGATAATGGAAAGAATTTGGTTGGAACATCTAATGAACTTAAGAACATTGATTGGAAGAAAGTGAAAGATTATGGGAGTTTAAAGAAGATTAATTGGAAATTGAACCCACCTTCCTCACCTTGGTGGGGGTTTCTGGGAACGGCTTATAGGAATGCTAAAAATTATTCTCAGAAGAGTCCTAGGAAAAAGCTTGCCTAACTTACGAAGAACTTTATACTGTAGTATGCGACTCTGAAAGTGTGATCAATTCTAGACCATTGACTTATTTGTCAGAAGATCAGGAGGACCTTGTTGCTCTCACACCAGCAATGTTCCTACAAGAAATAAAAGAGAATGGAGTCGGATTTAGATCTTATCGATTCGCAGAGAATGAATCGTAGATTTCTTTATCGTCAGAGGATAATACAAGAATTGAGGAAACGCTTTCGTCTGGAATATCTAGGCCAGTTGAAGAGTTTTTTTCTAAATCTCGGAAGGAGGACGTTATCAAGGAAGGAGATATTGTACTAATAGGAGATACTAACTCGAAAAGAATTTACTGGCCTCTTACTAAAGTGATTAAACTTATCCCAGGAGAGACGGAAGAGTTAGAGTAGTAGAAGTGTCAACAAGTAGTGGATCCTTCTTACGACCAATTCAGAGACTATATCCTCTGGAAGTCAGTGGAACTGATATATCTGATTTGCCAGAGCAAATAAAAGAGACACTGAAGGACCGAGTTTGAGTTCCAATACCAGTTAAAGGAACTCAAGGTGGGAAGTGTGTCGCGAATCCTCGTTCCGAGCCTTCGCAATTTGTCTGAAATTATTATTTTGTAGTGATTACTTGCAGTTGTGTGGCAACGCAGTTTGTCTCGCGAGAAGCCACGAGAAATGCCATTTTGAGTTAGTTAGTAAATAAAGCTTCTATCTATCAACTACGGTCGGCTCGCTCGTTACTTTAAATGTGGTTTTTACTTCTTGGAATTTTTACATGAACTTGTTACTATTTTGAATTCAGAACCTCTCACGACTGCTCTCTGCCCGATGTGAATTGAGGTAAGCTTGACTATTTTCTTAATCGAAGTTAAGCCTAAGAATTAATTATTGACAATATCAAATAAATGTCACTCTAAATTTTGCACTATTGTTACTATTCTCTATCAATACAATAACACTGGTCCCATGCATACACAGAAATACACAAAGGAAAACTTAACACTAAAAGTAATCAAAATCGTTCAAGAGACTTAAAACACAATAAATCTTAAGCTAAAATTGCACACAATGCTTGAAATACAATTAAATTTTCTAGAAACAAAATAACACTGTTCCCATGCAAGAAAAAACACTAAGTATTTCAAAATTTATAAAGAACATTTTAACCAAAATTCCTAATACAATATGCAGTTTGCAACTCAAAAATATAACAGTACTCACCCCCATTTGAAGTACTCAGCTTGCTGTCAGAAGCAAATTATGTGCAGTAATATGGCACTAGTGGTTTTGAACTCTTCCGTGTGAACAATGGTCCTTTTGACCAATCTTGAATCTTTCACCCTTAACAATAAGTGTGGTCAGTTTGACCAGCCTTGAATTCACTCGTGGCACTGTTTCAAAGATGAATTCAATCGCAGCACTGCTTTTTCACCCCTAACAATAAGTGTGGTCAGTTTGACTAGTCTTGAATTCACTCGGGCACAGCTTCAAAGATGAATTCAATCGCAGCACTGCTTCCGAAGATCGCTTTCCCTCCGGACACTCTGGCCGTAAACACTATAGATCAGTTTGATCTTCTTTCAGCAAGACGCTCTCCTTCTCCGAAGCTGAATTCAATCGCAGCATGGCTTCCGAAGATGTCTTTTTCTCCTTGCGTTGCGGTCCGTCCGTAAAAACCCAAAATTTCCTCCTCTCACGGGTTCTGAATGCTAACTTTTTATCCCACCGCTGCCACCAAATCTCTAAGCTGTAAAGTTTGAAAGAATAACGGTAGCGTATTCTTGGTTAATTTAAATATGGAATTTATTTACGTCACAACTATTGGATATTATTTACTGAATGATACATATTAAAGTTATTATAAACTTAATTAAAGATTGTTAGAGTCCAATATTTTGTGAGAGGACGAACCGTTGGCTACCGCTCCCTTGTAAGTTCAAAGCATCTCTCCTCTCTCATCTTCCGGTCGACGGTGTTCGATTCCTCGGGGTCAAAAAGGGGTTGCGCTGCAGCTGCAAGATGCACGTGTGGGTGTCGGGTCCAACAAAGACGCCGACCGCTGTTGATGTTCGGAGAAGCGATGTTACAATAGCCTTAAATTTATTTTTTAAATTTCCATTTATTTAGAAACTTATACGCTTACAAATGGGCTAAATTCATGATGGTAACATGATGAAGACACAGGGCCGTTTTCAACCTCACAAATGCCTAAGGCACTTCAAAGTGTAGCGTCCTTCCCCACTATTTTTAGAGCAATCTCTCCTTCAGTTCTTACCTTGGCAGTTTTTGGTTAGGGAAGGAGTTTTCCCTTAACTTTCTTACTTTTCCCCCTTTGTTTTTGCCGCTTGGAGAGTCTTTTCATTATCCACTACCTTTAGACCCCACTTGGAGACACCACCCCGAGTCCTGGAATGGCAACCGTAAGGAAAGGCTAGAGGCATGGTTTGGCCACTCTTGTTCATTTCTTACCTTATGACATCACGGAGCATCCACCTATCCTTTTTAAAATTAGTACAGTAAACTAATGAAACCGTTCGCAATTACCGTATAGAATATACATTATAGTATGAACTGTTTTCAATTCGTTAACTATCATCTTTTCATCGCTTATCGTTTTACTACCTTAAACTTTTAGACATCCTTATTTTTTTGTTGAGTCACAGCGACAACAAATGTTTTCTTTCGAGCTGATCATTGCAAAAATTATTAATGACATCATATAAATTTTATAATATTTATTCTTACGTTCATTTTAGTAACGAAAAGATCATGGAGGAAGACAGGATAGAATCCGAACGGTTAAAAAGCAAATTAATCGAAACCGAAGCACGATACAGGCATCTGAAATGCTATGTACGACTCCAGAGAAAAACGGTTTAGCAAAGTAGTTTTAATTTGTTTTTAAATTCCGCTCCTCTATTTTAGTCCCCATCCTTGCTATTAAACTCGGGAATCCAATACAGAAAACGCTTTCTGTTGGCGCAGTTTGGCGCCCACCACATATTCCGTCGTCAAGGATATGGGCTAAAAAGATTTTTCCACGATTTTGACATTATTTATCGGTTTAAAGAAGAATACTTTTTCTTTAAATTATTTAAAATAAGAATATTCAAATTTTTATATAAGATATACATTAAAAAGCAATTTATCTAGCGTTTGATTGATATGTTTAGTCAAAAAATATTTTTCATAAGTTCGTGTATTTTTAAATCTATTCATTTTCTGGAACTAAGTTATATGCTTTATTCTGTTTATAAACAAATCAATGTTCATCCCTATTTAAAAGAGCAACGAAAAAATAGTTGGCAACACGCGCATGATATCGAGCAATTATCGCCAGACGAAAGACATCGACATGAGCTTCGAAAAATTAATCCCAAATGCTGTCATCATTGCTATAACTGTGTTTGAACGTGCGCAACCGCGTCCGTTTTTAACCTAACCGCAGCCCTAGGTACTTAAATTGTTACGCCCCCCCTCACACAATTTCCAGAGCACCTCCCTTCTCTCTTCAGCTTTTACCTTGCCAGTTTTGAATTGGGAGAGGGATTTTCCTTCACTCTTACCAAAACTTTATTTGTTTTGCTTTTGGAGTTCTTTCCATTATGCACCACTCTGGGACCCACCGTATCCTGGACTATTGTCAACCCGCAGCCGAAGAAAGGGTAGTGGCATGCTTTTGCCACTCTTTGCTCATTTCTTACCTTACAGCATCATGGACTCTCCCTTCCCTTGTAAATTAGTACAGTAAATTAATGAAATCGTTTGGTAAATTACAATAATAGATTACATATTATTGTAAGAAAATGTTTTGATCTTGTTTATTCTCATCTTTTCTTCGCTTATCGCTGTACTATCTTTTTTACTTTTAGACATCCTTATACTTTGTTGAGTCATTGTCATTGTACTTGTACAACAAAGGTTTTTCTTAGAGTTTTGTGTGAAAAATCATTTTAAAATCGCTTATCAACATCATTGTAATATCACCTTTGGAGTGCATAGTGACATCAAACTGTTAAGCATTTCTTTCCAATTCCTTACTATTAATTCACTTTCCTCATATATATATATATATATATATATATATATATATATATATATATATATATATATATATATATATATATATATATATGGAGACAACAAGGGGGTCAAAGACGTTGGTCTATCTTCTATTTTATTTTAACATTAAACAAAAAATTAATTAAAAAGGTAGTTTTTACAGATAAGTTTGACGATGATATTCAGAAGGTAACGCCTGCTCGCGCACCTCTCGCGTTCTCCCTTCGCTCTCTCTTAAAAGTTTTTTGTTTTACTTTCACTAGTTCAAAAGTTTCCACGGTTTCAGTTCTCATTAGCTGCGCCTGCGCGCGAAGACTAATGTTTTGCTTTTTTGGCTGGGGAGCGCCACAACGGCTGCAGCCTGACCGTACGCTGTCCGCAGCGGTATTTCCATGGAGACCAGAGGAGATTCTGAAACATACAAAAAAAAAACGGAACAGAGCAAGGACTAAACGACAAATATATAGAGATTAAACATATCATAATTCCTGCTGAACTAGACAGTTTCTCCATCATGCAGCGCACCTCTTCGACATCCGGAAGGTTCCACAGGAAAACATTGTTTCACCGGCATAAGAACGTCTTTTTCAACAAGTTGATCTTTGGTTGAACGCATCTATATTTTCCTCTGTAGAGTTCTGGACGTCTGTTCAAAACGATTTCTCTCTTTTTCCTTTCGCTTCCACTGCCAAGGCTGAAAATTTTCCGGGAGCAACACAAAACCGATGATGTCCACTCTTCATAGGTAAAGGGTTAGGTGAGCGGGAGATAAATTCCACGGAACTCGTTTTCATGGCACCATTGGCTTTCTTACACAATACTATATCAGAACATTTTTCTCTTACAATACTCAATTTTAACTTAGTAATCTTAATTTTATTACATTTATAATCCTTAATTAGAGAACTCGAATCATTTCTAGTATTAGAGTTCTTAACATATGGCAAATCATAACTAGAGTTTTCTATCACATTTGAAACAGAAACATTTGGAAAAGAAACACCACTAGAATAAGCATAAGCATGAGCACTCTAAAGAGGATTCATTTTCACTCAATAAAACATCGCTCTTTGCGTGGCCTAGTTTTTTTATTTCAGAATATACACTGGGGATGTATAATAAATTCTTCGGTCAAGGTCGGTGATATTGCCGTTCCAACACTTAAGCTAGGAGAGTGTTGATTAAGAGAAATATTTATGGGTTTAACTTCTACCATACGCTGCTCGCCAAAAACATGAACTTAATGTTATGATCTCTTCGGAAGGTGTTTGTACTCTAATTAGTGAGGAATTTAAAACTGGGATCTGGCAACCTGAATCAATCAATGCTGTTACGGGCTGATTTTCTCCACAAAAATGTTTACGTATTGAAGATTTGCGCATTCATCGCTATTTTGTTTTTCGCTCTCGACTTTCAAAGTATTCACGTTTGTTTTATTATGGATGTGATCATTAGATTCTTTAGGTTTAAAACGCTTCTCAGTCTCTTGCGCAATGAGATGAATCACCGCATATAAAGCAATTTTATTTTCTTTTCAAGATATTGGGAGTAGTTCTCTTTAACTCCTTGGTTTAAAGTTTTGTGATCTATTTTAAAGGGGTCTTGGGTATATCCATAAGTAATAGGAATTTCTTTATGTGATCCGCTTCTAGATGAAAAATAAATATCACACTCTTTTAGCTAAATCAATAGGCCTAAACCAATCTTCAAAGCTTCTCGAATGCCAATATGAGTTGCAGTTTCCTTATTTAAAGTTTCATATAATTTATCAGAAATTATAAGATCACATAGAGATTCAAAGGAATTAACTTTTTCTTAACGAACAATAATATTGGAAGTTTGCCGTCAGTCTTGCAGCAAATTGGATGTATGTCTCGCCTGATGATTTTACAGCATTTTTAAATGAGTTTAAACACTCGCGAGGGGTTAATTGGAATTCTCTGAGTACTAAAGATTTTAGTTTTTCATAGTCATTTAATTCTCTTCTTTAATATACAGTAAGACGTTATGAGCTCTTCGCCCAGAAGATTTTATTAAAATTTCAGATTTATATTCGTCATTTATTTTCTTGGTTAAAAATGCGCGTTCTAATGATTGGAAGAACAGATTAAAAATTTTCAGATCTGGTGGAACAGGAAGAGATAAAGTTTTATACTTTTATCATATTTTCTATGTTAGTTTCGAACTGTTTTTCTTCGACTTTAGCTGCAGGGATTTAAACTTAATGCTTTATTTTTAACCCTTTGAAGTTCGATTTCTTTTTTCTAATTTTGCTAACTGAAGTTTCGCGAGCTCAATTTTTGTTCTTCTGAAGTTACTTCTCTCTTTCGTTTTGCGATACTCTCTCATCTATACAGTTTTGAATTAAATTAAAGTTTTAACGAAATCTGATCACTTTCAAATGTACTACTGTTCTCAATTTTAGTCTTTAGTTTAACTATAGTGTCAGTACTTTTCGACAATACCGTCTAGAAACTCCTCAACGACTCTTATGAGATCCTCTTTAAGAGCGTTTTTATACATTTTATAAAAATTTAGAAAGATCCTACCTTTTTTTTTCTTTTTCTGGCTCCTTGTTGCTCGCACGCACGATGTATCCAATGAAGAAAACGTTGTGAATCCACTGATTTCACCTCTTCGCAGGTTATATCGTGAAATTGTAGTTCCGGCCTCTACACAGGCGGATTATTCACACTGAGCGGAATTTTCCAACCTCTACACAGGCGGAATTTTCGTCGATGGGTTTTCCAACCTCTACACAGGCGGAATGAAGTTGAAAATTCAACCTACACAATAGGTTGAACGAAGATTCCGAAAATGGCGGAGCGTCTCCCTTCACGGACGCTGTTGTTCATTGTCCAGACTTTGGTTCAAAATCGAAATTTTTCGATCCCGGCCGAGCCCCCATAATTTGTGGGAGACAAACAAGGGGTCCAAGACGTTGGTCTATCTTCTATTTTATTTTAACATTAAACAAAAAATTAATTAAAAGGTAGTTTTTACAGATAAGTTTGACGATGATATTCAGAAGGTAACGCCTGCTCGCGCACCTCTCAAGTTCTCCCTTCGCTCTCTTAAAAGTTTTTTGTTTTACTTTCACTAGTTCAAAAGTTTCCACGGTTTCAGTTTCATTAGCTGCGCCTGCGCGCGAAGACTGTGTTTTGCTTTTGGCTGCATGCCACAACGGCCAGCCTGACCGTAGTCTTCCGCAGCGGTATTTCCATGGAGACCAGAGGAGATTCTGAAACATACAAAAAAAAAAAATGGAACAGACAAGGACTAAACGACAAAATATATAGAGATTAAACATATCATACTCTGCTGAAACTAGACAGTTTTTCCATCATGTGAAGGCACCTCTTCGACATCCGGAAGGTTCCACAGGAAAACATTGTTTCACCGGCATAAGAACGTCTTTTTCAACAAGTTGATCTTTGGTTGAACGCATCTATATTTTCCTCTGTAGAGTTCTGGACGTCTGTTCAAAACGATTTCTCTTTTTCCCTTCTCGCTTCCACTGCCAAGGCTGAAAGATCCTTTGGAGCAACACAAACCGATGATGTCCACTCTTCATAGGTAAAGGGTTAGGTGAGCGGGAGATAAATTCCACGGAACTCGTTTTCATGGCACCATTGGCTTTCTTACACAATACTATATCAGAACATTTTCTTTACAATACTAATTTTAACTTAGTAATCTTAATTTTATTACATTTATAATCCTTAATTAGAGAACTCGAATCATTTCTAGTATTAAAGTTCTTAACATATGGCAAATCATAACTAGAGTTTTCTATCACATTTGAAACAGAAAAAAACATTTGGAAAAGAAACACACACTGGGAATAGCAAGCATGAGCACCTAAAGAGGATTCATTTTCGATCAATAAAAACATCGCTCTTTGCGTGGCCTAGTTTTTTATTTCAGAATATACACTGGGATGTATAATAAATTCTTCGGTCAAGGTCGGTGATATTGCTGTTCCAACACTCAAGCTAGGAGAGTGTTGATTAAGAGAAATATTTATGGGTTTAACTTCTACCATACGCTGTTCGCCAAAACATGAACTTAATGTTATGATTCTTCGGAAGGTGTTTGTACTCTAATTAGTGAGGAATTTAAAACTGGGATCTGCAACCTGAATCAATCAATGCTGTTACGGGCTGATTTTCCACAAAAATGTTTACGTATTGAAGATTTGCGCATTCATCGCTATTTTGTGCTCTCGACTTTCAAAGTATTCACGTTTGTTTATTATGGATGTGATCATTAGATTCTTTAGGTTTAAAACGCTTCTCATAGTCTCTTGCGCAATGAGATGAATCACCGCATATAAAGCAATTTTTATTTTCTCTTTCAAGATATTGGGAGTAGTTCTCTTTAACCTTTTGGTTTAAAGTTTTGTGATCTATTTTTTAAAGGGGTCTTGGGTATATCCATAAGTAATAGGAATTTCTTTATGTGATCCGCTTCTAGATGAAAATAAATATCACACTCTTTAGCTAAAATCAATAGGCCTAAACCAATCTTCTGCTTCTCGAATGCCAATATGAGTTGCAGTTCCTTATTTAAAGTTTCATATAATTTATCAGAAATTATAAGATCACATAGAGATTCAAAGGGAATTAACTTTTCTTAACGAACAATAATATTGGAAGTTTGCCGTCAATCTTGCAGCAAATTGGATGTATGTCTCGCCTGATGCATTTTTTTACAGCATTTTCAAATGAGTTTAAACACTCGCGAGGGGTTAATTGGAATTCTCTGAGTACTAAAGATTTTAGTTTTTCATAGTCATTTAATTCCTCTTCTTTAATATACAGTAAGACGTTATGAGCTCTTTCGCCCAGAAGATTTATTAAAATTTCAGATTTATATTCGTCATTTATTTTCTTGGTTAAAAATGCGCGTTCTAATGATTGGAAGAACAGATTAAAATTTTCAGATCTGGTGGGAACAGGAAGAGATAAAGTTTTATACTTTTTATCATATTTTCTATGTTAGTTTCGAACTGTTTTTCTTCGACTTTAGCTGCAGGATTTAAACTTAATGCTTTATTTTTAACCCTTTTGAAGTTCGACTTCTTTTCTAATTTTGCTAACTGTAGTTTCGCGAGCTCAATTTTCTGTTCTTCTGAAGTTACCTCTCTTTCGTTTTTGCGATACTCTCTCATCTATACAGTTTTGAATTAAAGTTTTAACGAAAATCTGGATCACTTTCAAATGTACTACTGTTCTCAATTTTAGTCTTTAGTTTAACTATAGTGTCAGTACTTCGACAATACCGTCTAGCTCCTCAACGACTCTTATGAGATCCTCTTTAAGAGCGTTTTTATACATTTTATAAAATTAGAAAGATCCCTACCTTTTTTTCTTTTTCTAGCTGGCTCCCTTGTTGCTCGCACGTACGATGTATCCAATGAAGAAAACGCGATTTGTGAATCCACTGATTTCACCTCTTCGCAGGTTATATCGTGAAATTGTAGTTCCGGCCTCTTACACAGGCGGATTATTCACACTGAGTTAGTTCCAACCTCTACACAGGCGGAATTTTCGTCGATGGGTTTTCCAACCTCTACACAGGCGGAATGAAGTTGAAAAATTCAACCTCTACACAGGTTGAACGAAGATTCCGAAAATGGCGGAGCGTCTCCTTCACGGACGCTGTTGTTCATTGTCCAGACTTTGGTTCAAAAATCGAAATTTTTCGATCCCGGCCGAGCCCCCATAATTTGTGGGAGACAACAAAGGGGTCCAAGACGTTGGTCTATCTTCTATTTTATTTTAACATTAAACAAAAAAATAATTAAAGGTAGTTTTTACAGATAAGTTTGACGATGATATTCAGAAGGTAATTTGCGCCTGCTCGCGCACCTCTCGCGTTCTCCCTTCGCCTTCTTAAAAGTTTTTTGTTTTACTTTCACTAGTTCAAAAGTTTCCACGGTTTCAGTTCTCATTAGCTGCATGCGCACGAA